>VDFB02262410.1:49060-82597 GCA_007258455.2 Sequoia sempervirens
CTCTATGTTCAATAAGTTACAAATCCTTGAACAGAGAGAGAAAAGTGTACAAGAGGAGTTTTACAAATTGAATATTGAAGTTGGTCACATGGAGGATGATGTTGAGAAGCCATCCAGGTATGTAATGGTTTACAATATTCCATTCAAGATGATATTAACATGGTAAGAATTACAAGTGAAGAAGAAGCTTATAAATTTGCATTGAAGGTAGAGAAAAATATTTTTAGAAGACTGAACAATTCTAGAGGAAGGGGTTAATCCTCAAGAGGAAGAGGACAGTCGAATCCTAGACATGGTTATCAGGATAAGCAAGGAGAAGCATGTACTGCTCATAGCGATACCCAAGGAGGTAGATGGAGTGACTACTATAGAGGCAAAGACATGGTTATCAGGATAAGCAAGGAGAAGCATGTACTGCTCATAGCGATACCCAAGGAGGTAGATGGAGTGACTACTATAGAGGCAAAGGAAAATTTGGAAGAGGAAGAGGAATAGGATTTAGTGGAGCATATTTTGCATGTGGAGAATCCAAGCATAGCGCATTTGAATGTTCTCAAACCCAACAAAATAGTAGAAAAGGAAAAGAAACAAGGGTTCACATAGCACAAACTAAGGAAGAGAGTGTAGCAAGTGTAGCTCCTCACCAAGGTTTGGAGAAGAATCCAAAACTGGGGGATCCTTGATGCTAAGGAGATTTCTTCTAAACTAGAGAAGATGCAAGAAAAACCTAAACAAAGAAGAACTTTTTTTAGAGCCAAATGTAAGTATGGGGGAAAATGTTGCACAATCATTATGGATAGTGGAAGTACAAACAAATCTAGTATCAAAAGAAATGTTGAATAAGTTGAAGATAAAAAAGATGAACCACCCAATGACACATAAGGTTTCTTAGTTGCAAAGGTGATATCAGTTGTTGGTAAGTGAACAGTGCCTAATTAATTTTCATATTGGAAATTATAAAGATGAGATAATGTGTGGCATAATTCTGATAGATGCATGCCATATTTTGTTAGGAAAATTTTGGCCAAGCCATACATGATGGCAAGAATAATTGTATTAGGATTAAGAAGGGTGGAAATGAATACGTGTTGAATCCTAAAGGACGAGGAGGTTGAGAAAACTAATAGGGTTTGCCTCATGATGGGAAATAAATTCTTGAAATATTTCAAGAGGGTAAGTGCAAAAAGATTGCACCACTTTTTGGTCCCATATAAGACATAACACAAGAATGTTATAACATAAATTTCTCATATTTCCAAGAAGAAAAAACACATTTCTCTCTCTTTCTCTTCTTATCTCTCTCTACCTTAGACTATATACATGAAATAAACATTTAAGTATAAGTAAAATTTATATATGGACATTTATTTTCTTAAACTTTAAGTTATATTTCATGTATATAGTTTTAGGATGTTTGAGAATGGTTTCAAATCTCTAGGAGTTATAATGTAGATTATAGGTTTTGGAAGATATTATAATTTTCCAGGCATACTTCAAATTTCAGTAATCAATAGCCTCTTATCATCTTGCTCTCTCTCTATCTACCCCAAGCTCTAGACCTATCTCTCTCCCTATATTCATATCTCTCTATGTAATGAAGTTTATAGGAAACTAATAAATTTTTTTTGACTATGTATAGAATAAAGCCTAGTTTCTAAAAATGCAATTTATTTGAAATTTTGACAAACGATTAAAAAATAAAGCCAAAAATAACATATGTAGGTTTTTGATAAAAAATGGAGACTAGAAAAATAAATTAAAGATAAAAGCCTTAACATATTTGAAATGTGAAAAAATTTACATGGTTAGAAATCTAAGAAAGAGCTCAACATTACTATATCATTTTTTGACTTGACATTGAAACTCATGCAAACATGATGGAGAGCATGCTTGAGATTTTGTCAATTTTTTTACAATTTGAAAAAACACGTCTTTGGGCATTAAAATGTTAGTCCAACTCTTTCGGTTGGATTCCCAAGGAAAATCCAGCCCTAAGGGTAGAAATTACCAAGGAAGACAATTACACAAACACGTTATAATACACTAACATTATTGTTTGTCTTAGGTTTCAATAATACGAGCATAATATAACACTAGCACATTATAACATGCTCACATTCTTATGAAGGAAAATGTATCTCCTCTCTCCCTCACCTTGTATCTCTACCACCTCTCACTCAAAGATTGTCGGTCTCGACTGATCTGATCGACCTCCTTCCCTTTCTCCCTCCTCCGAGCTTACTCTCTCCCTTCCCACCTTCCACTCTCTCTCAAAATCCATCCTTACCTATCTACTATTCCAAGAAATCATTTAATCAACCAAGAAATGGAGATAAATACATAAGCTAATAGGAATATGAACATCACACATTTAGATAACACCATGAAAAAATAACCCATTAAATTCCTTGGTATGTTCACTTAAGAAAAATTATCACATAAAGGCCAATAAAGGGATTTTTAAATGGTCAATAAAGCATGGAGGGACAATCTAACCAAACCCTGATTAAGAATCTTATCAATAGAGCCTTAGCTTGAATAATATTTTAAAATCATGTTAAGAATCTTATCAACAAAAACTTAGCTTGAATAAGATTTAAGAAAAATGTATTTTTATTGGAATGAAATGGTTAATGTGCATGGTTCACCATGCCAAACAAGGTCTATAGAGGGTAGACAAAATAAATAGCAAGGAAAAGGAAAGGGATAACCCATAGACTTATCTAAGCACCCCCATATATGTTATTATAACAAAGAAACCCCCTCAAAAAACTAAATATGGGCCTTCAAACTCTATATAATAGGAACACACCACACAAAGTACATTTTAAACCACTCTTGACTCGATTCAAAGAATAAAGAGAAAAAGAGAGAATTGAAAATGAGTAAGATTTCATTGTATAAAAAAAAACCTATGTTCCACCAAGTTTCCGGTACAGGGGGACGGCGGAACAATGGGACATGTTTCGGGGACGACATTTTTTTAGGGGATTTTTGGGGACAGGGGGAAGGATATATATATATATATATATATATATATATATATATAGGGAAATTTCAGATATTCATATGTTTAATGATAATCATAACAATGAACATTGATAAAGTTGCAAATGTAATCACCAATCATATCGACATATACATTATAGAGTCAAATAAATTAATACTACAACTACTTAATTGCTTCCATAATTCATGTCAAACAATCAATGTGCATATGATATAAAATTTTAAAAATAAAATGCCCAAAGACTACAAGTTTGCACTACAAATGTCAAAATGACAAAGTCACAAATTTCCAAACCATAGTAATAGAAAGTATGATGGCTGCCTCTACTTGACATTTGCCAACATTGCATCAAAATCAGAATCAGAGTCTGAGTCACTGCCAATTTTTCTCTTGCTCACTTGCCTCTTAGTTGCAATCTTTTTTTGGAATTTAAAAATTAACTCAAATGGCTTTGAAAGCAAGTTTTATGTTTCATTTTAGGCTTGGGAGGGTGTGGGGTCCACTTAGAAACAATAAAAAAAACATTTTTAATTTCAGAGTTATTTGTAAAAGCTTGCTAGAAAAAAGGGGACGGTTGGTTGTCCCTGGGACGGCGGGTTGTCCCCTTGCCGTCCTCGAGATGTCCCGCCAATCGGGGATGTTTCGAAAAAAAGGAAACTTTTTGGGGATGCCTGAAAAACATCCCCAAGGCGTCCCCCGTCCCTGAAACATCCTTGGTACGGGTACAGGGGGAAAAAGGGTAGGGGATGTGTCCCTATGTTTCCTTGAAAAAAACTCATTCATAATAAAATATAGTAATAAAACACGTAAAAATTAGGAATTTCATATTCTCCCATGATTATAATACTTAGGGGAATCAAGTTTCATACCCTCTAACTATATATAGTTGTAATTTTCCAAGAAAATAATAATTCTAAAAATTAATAACAATAATGATGATTGCAATGAGATTAATCTTTAAAAAAAAAAAAAATTGATTGTAGATAATATTTTCTTTTATTGTAATTTCCTATGCTATATTTAGGGAAAATAATTTTAATAGATTTAAATATCTCAATGGTAACCATACAAACCCTAAATTTATTCCAATGTTTAACTATAGCGATATAACCTTATATACCCTTGATCAAATTAATATTTGTGCAACAACATTATCTATCCATAAATATGCTTCAAATTCATTATCATTAGCCCTAAATTGACTCAACTTGAACTAAGAGAAAATAAAAGATTTCAATACATTTACAAAAATAATAGTAACCCATAAATGAAAATAAATTGCAACTATATTACATTAAGCAATAAAAAATGCTTACAAAACATTGCTATTGTAGGGAAAAATATAGTTGTCACAAAATAAGAACTCATGAATGTGGAGCCACAAAATAACTTAAGGAAATAAAATTTATAGAATATTCAAGCCATGAATCGTCGATTAAAGGCAATTGAAATATAGAATATTATAATAGTATGCTATTGTTACTAGGGAAAATTGAAATATAAATCTTACACCCATGACTTTGAAATGCCATGCAGATTCCTTATCACTAATTTCACCACCATTAATGCTTAAATATGACCCCTATTTGACATGGCTCCTACAATCAAAGGGATTTCATCCTCCAACATGAGATCTCTAGGAGTTTTGTCCCTTGAAATCCACATATCTATGGGTTTTTAGTTGTAGATTTGGACACTTTTGTTAGTGTAAAATAGTTATTATCAGTATAATTAGATTGTATCATATCTAGGAGGTTTCATTTGTCCAAAGGAATCTATTACACTTCTCTCTCGGATGTAGTGGGATGCAACCTGGAGAACAAAATCTGTGTGATGAGCAGATGTCAGGAATGTGGACAACAAATGCAGATTGTTGTGGACAATGGCTCTCAAACTATCCTCTAAGGGCTTCTTTTCAGTCCTTTTAACAAAGTCTTCAAGGTCCTGATGACCGACTTCAGTGTCCTTGATTTCGTCCACCTTTGAGATCACCACTGTAGGCACAAAGACACCTTGGTATTTATATTTCATTTTTCCCTCTTTCTTAGAAGACGATGGAGGCTTCTTTGCTATCATCTAGAAGAATCAAGATTAAAGCATATTATTTTCAGGATCACTTGACGAGATATGGAGAGAAACTACAAGGATGGTGAATCAACAAACGTTAGGCAAAAATGAAGCATTAAGAAGTGTGAGGCAAGCAAGCAATGTGGAGCAAGCGTGAAACGAGCACTTTGGCATGGAAAACAAAATGAGAGTGAAGAAACAGTGTTAGGAGCAAAACCGAATGATTTCAAGGTGTTAGGATGAAAAACTAACAAATGTGTAGGAGTGCTGAAAATCAGCGCTCCTACACTTGGGATGATGATTTCATTTGTAAGGGCACTAAAAATCAACACCCTTACATGTTCTTCATGTAAAATTGCCAAATGTGTCAAGCCACTGAAAATCAATGCCTTGACATTTTGTCTAAGACTTGGAGAAAACTTGAAGTGTAGAGGCGGGTTTTATTAGCACTCTCGCATCTTAGTGAAAAGTCACTCTATGTAGGAGCAGTGATTTTCACCGCTCCTACACTTGGAGTTGGAGTAAAAATCTTCAAAGTGTAAATGCAGGGAAAAATAGCGCTAAGACATTTGAATAGCTTGGAGATTCATTGATAGTGCAAGAGCGGCTAATTTCACTGATTTGACATTTGAGCTGATGGAAGGCTTGTTGTTTGAGTGGTAGTCTTTCAAAGTCGAAGTAGCTCAAGCTTTTTGGAATGTATACACTCAAATTTTCACCGCTTGGTGAGTTCGTGAAAATCATGAAATGTTGGAGAAACAAGACTTAGGACGTTATGAAAAATGAAAGCAAAAAACCTAACAAGAAACATAGAGAATAGGGTGGGATATCAAGACTAGGGCACGAAAGAAATGCTTAAAATGAAAATAGAGAGAGGGCGCAACTATGCAAGAAGAAACCAAATTCAAAACATGAAGGGATTTGAAAAGCCTAAGAAGGAAAAACATGTATGGATAAGGTTGAATCGAAATCTCCAGAGATTTCTAAAAATGAATGGAAGGAAGAAAACGATGAAGAGAAAAATGACATACTTGGAGTAAGACGCGAAACCCTAGTTTGAATGGTGAAGAAGATCTTCAAGCGCGGGTTTTCTTTGGTCTAGAGATCACCTAGGATGCAGAAGAATGAGAGAAAGGTGATTTGAAATGAGATAAATTAACTAAACAATCACTTAAAAAAGATATAAGGCGTCATTAATGCAACTTGTCATTTGCGTTAATAAAGGCGTAACAAGTTGCAAAAAATGGGGAAATATGCACTGGCAGTGAAAATCGCCACCCGCGCATAAAAAATCTAAGTATGGAAAAAGTGCACAAGTGGTGATTTTCACTACTTTTGCAACTTTTTGCAAAAGCAACAACATGTAGAAGCGCTGAAAATTAGCGCTCCTATATCTAAAGTGTAAAAAATGACTAGGGCAATATGTAGGAGCGCTGATTTTCAGCGCTATGACATATTTCACTATTTTGACTAACTCTCAACCTTGAGAGTTTGCGAAGATATTCATTTTGAATGTCTTCGAGAGATGAACACTCAAACGGGTTGTTTGAGACTTTAGACCGCACATCGAGGTGAATTGAGATTTGCATTGTTTTGCGTGCTTGAACATCATAAACCTATGAAACAAACAAGTTTCGTAGGGGGGTTATCTGTGAATTGAGCGCTGCTAGATTCCATGATAATAACTAGCTCTTGTTGGGGATCTTCCTTCAATTGTTCTTTGAAATGAATGAAGGGAGAAGAACTCCAAATTTCAAGTTCCTTTATCCATTGGGCTTGGATTTAGCTGACGATGACAAAAAGACTTAAAACAAAAAGACACAAGGACTTAAAAGGATAAAAATATTTACATTCGAACGCCTATCACCTTACTATGTAAAGTGTTTGAGATGTTGCCCGCTGTGAGGAAGGGAAAATGGTGTTCCATCTTCGTATGCCAACAGGAAACTGTTTTCACCATGTAGCTGATGAACTTTGAAAGGTCCTATCTGCAGTGAATCAAAATTCTCATGCATACCTTTTAGTTTTCTTTGCTTGTCCCATAGGAGAACAAGATCACCAATTTGAAAATCTCGAGACTTGGCCTTCTTATTGAAAAGTTTCTTGACTTGGTCCTAATGCTTCGCAATGCGGTTAGCCACCTGAACTCAATTCTCTTCTAATTCAGAGAGATACATCATATGCTTATCAACAGAGTTATCAAAGTCTCATCCTCAATGGCCTTAGCCAATTTGAGGGCTGGAAGTTCCAAGGTTATCAAAATTTTGACATTCAAGCCATACAAGAGTTGAAAGGGAGACATACCAATTGCCTGCTTCAGATTTATTCTATTTACCCATAAAGCGTCATACAAAGCTTTGTGCCACAAATGTTGATTGTCATCCACCAACTTGTGGATGATAGTCACCAAATTCTTGTTTCTTGATTCAGCCTGACCATTACCTTGTGGGTAATAGTTGGAAGAATGTGAAAAATTTATGCCATGTTCAAAACAAACCTTAGTGATCTCGCTTGACGAGAAGGAAAAAGCGTTGTCAAGAACAATTTTGTTCGACACACTGAACCTGAAAATGATGTTTTCTTTTAAGAAACTACATACCACTTCAGAAGTAGCATACTTAGTTGGAATTGCTTCCACCCACTTGGTGAAATAGTCAGGTGCAATTAGGACATAGGTATGTCCCGCACTTGATGGTTGATTTAATACACTGATGAAGTCAATTCCCCACTGTTGGAAGGGCTCTTCAATAACAACGGGTTTTAAAGGCAAAGCCACCAACTTTGGCTTGCCTACGAACTGTTGACATAGCTCGCACTTACACACCCAAGAGTACACATATTGAAAGAGTGTGGGCTAGTAGTACTTCACTCTTAGGATATTGTGAGTGGTGACCGATGTTGAAAAGTGTCCTCCACATGCTAAGTCATGATATGACTTTAACAATCTTTTCTATTTTTCTTGATCAACACATCGCAAAAAAGTTCCATCCATTGCATGCTTGTACAAACCATTGTCCAATAAGAAAATTTTTGCTGACTTTAGTTTGATGGTCTTTTTCTCCTTTGGAGTAAGATGATCAAGACATTCCCCATAAGTGAGAAAATGGGAAATGCTAGAATACCACTCATTAGTTGTGCTAACGAACAACACCATTGGAAGTTCACTCGGATCTAACTCATCAGTCTCTGAAACTTCTTCTTTAGGATTATTTTCAGTGATGAGTTGACACAGTCCTCGCCCATGTATCAACTTGGTAGGTTTGATTTCCATGTCATATTCTTGAATCTTGGCAATCAAATTTCCTTTTTTAGCTCCAAATTCTTGTTGTGTTAAGATGGACTGAACAGTTGAATTTGGAACTAGAACTTTGACATGGCTATTAAGAATGTAGAACCGAAAATGTTTAATAGCTTTGACCACAACCAAAGCATGTTTTTCCATCTGGGAGTATTTCAACTCGTAATTCTTTAGAGGGTAGCTCATGAATGCAATTGGAGATTCAAAACCCTCACTGTTTTCTTGCACCAAAATCGCCGAAAGTGTATGCTCAGAAGCATAACTATACATGATGAATTCTTTGGTGTAGTTAGGGTAGACTAACACTAGCACATGAGCAATGGTCTCCTTGATATCATCAAACACAACTTTCCCTTTTGTCAACCAATGAAAAGTGGTATTACCTTTCATCATATTAACAATATGACGAGTCTTCTCTGCAAAGTCTAGGAGCAGAAAGTTTACCTTGCCAAAGAAGGAATGGACAACCTTCTTGCTTGATGGTAGAGTAACTGATTTGATACTATTGACTCTTTTTGAGTCAATCTTAATTCCCTTTGTGGACACTACATGACCAAGAAGTTTTCCTTTTGTAACCCCAAACATTGACTTTTTGGGGTTTAAGGAAATACCATGCTGTCGGCATCTCTCCAAGATTTTCCTTAGATGGTAACAATGTTCATGACACTTTTTAGAAAAAAACCATAAGATCATCAAGATATACTACGATAAACTTACCCATCACATCATGAAAAGCTAAGTCCATAGCTCGTTGGAACGTGGCGCTAGCATTGATCAGGCCAGAAGGCATTCTGTGATACACAAAGATACCCCATGGCGTTGTGAAAGTCGTCTTGTGCTGATTACTTGAATTAACTTCAATTTGGTTGTAACCAAAGAAACCATCCAACATGGAGAGCATTTCAGATCTGGTCACGTTTTATAGAACTTGGTCCATCACTGGAAGAGGATAATTATCCTTGAGTGACAGTTGATTCAGATTTCTAAAATCCACACAAATACGGATCTCACCATTCTTCTTATGAACGAGAACAATATTTGCTATCCATGTTGAATGATGGATAGGGAATATTATTCGGGCGTTCAACATCTTTTGAACTTCTGCAAGGATTGTTCCAGAAATCTTTGGGTTGTACTGCCTTTGCTTTTGTTTATAAGGCAATGCTCCAACCTTAAGGGGAATGTCATGTTGCACCTCCTTTGGTTGAAAGGATTTCAGATCTTCATACGAATATGCTAAGACATCCATATATTATTGTAACAACTTGGCAAACTGCTTCCTTTCTTCAAGCGTGCAACACTTACCAATGTTTACCATCTTAGGATCTGCTTCAGTTCCTAAGTTGATCTATTCAACCTCATTAGACGAATTAGAGTCTGAGAGTTGCTTCTTGACATAGTGCTCATGCTTATCAAAAAGTTTCTTTAGAGATACCAATCCCTTGGTATTTTTATTCCCTTTGAGTTGCAAGAATGCTTCGCCTGTAACCAGATCCATATCAGACAGTTCTCTGAATTATCAGGGATACTCGGGTGGAAAACCAACTCGATGGTATAGGTGGAACCTTGAAAGTCTTTATGCGGTATCAAGAGCGTGGTTGAAACTGCTAAGGAATTGACTTTGGTATTATATTCCCTTGGAACTACCGATATATCAAAAGCCTCAAATTTTTCAATGGAATCCCAAACAAGATTGCGATAATGCCTAAGCCTATCATTTTTTGTTTGGTACAAATTTCTTACCTAACATACTATCAACTTGACATCACCTTATGCATGAAGATTTTTTATACCTTTCTTTAGAGCAACTTGCATTCCTAATAACAAAGCTTCATATTCAACAGTGTTATTAGTGTTATCAAATTATAATTTGAAAGAGAAAGGGAAAAAAAATTGTGTAGGGGAAATGAAAACCATTCTTGCTCCAGAACCAGTGGAAGAGCATCTGCTATCAAACTCGAGTAACCGAACACCATTTGGGTCACCAAGGTTTATAGTATCAAAATCTAAAGATTCATCATCTGATGAAGTTTCATGATCTGAGATAGACAAGTCACTTGACGATGACTCATTTGTTGTTGAGGAAGAATCATTTCTCTCCAACTCATGTCTAGTTGAAGATTCACCAACCTCTTATGTTTGTAGATAATACGTTCTAATGCTCGAAAACTCAAATAGAATTTGAGCTCTTGGATCATCAGATTGAGTAATTAAAAATTTTGACTCCCTTTCAGGAATCAACTTCTGCATCATGCTTTTTACATGTATCCTAGCTTCTGACATGTCCATGTTTAGTTCACCTCCAACATCCTTACAAAAATTGCATCCAAGGAGGATTCCGTAAGATGCTGGCACACCAGCTACTAGAACCATCATCTTTATTTTCTTGTCCGGGTACACAACAAATGTGTACTGTGCATCTTTGATTTTGCCGATCAAAGGTACTTGTTTGTTCTCCATGAAGAAACAACAGCTAAAGGTTTTGGTCATATTCAAACCTAAGGAAGTAGCTACCTTGGCTGGCATCACATTGTCTGATGTGTTGGAATCTATAACACAATTGCTTAATTTAAAGCCATTGACAAGCAAAGAAATAAAGAATAGATCAATATGCCCCAATGCAATTGGAGGGGTAAAAACAAGGTTATTTTGTGGCATCTAGGGCTTTGGAGCAGCAAGAACATTAGGAGGTGGATCCTAATTTGGGGTAATTCCTTTATTATTCACGAACTTGACAAGCCTGTCAAATTGGTCAGGATTGGCTTTGAGGTATTCAGCCTTAGACATTTGGACCTAGGTTTTCTTGGCATGGTCAATAATGTTGAAATCCTGGAAAGTTTTTGTAAAGTAGATGAAGTAATTTCACTGATGGGTTTAATAAAAGGCACACTGGTCTTTGGAACTGGAAAATTGGCTTGGAAACAACAGGAATTGACGGAGGGGGATGAGGAGCACTTACTTCTGGGTTTGTTGCCTTCTTTGGTTGCCAAGAGAGAAAAGACCTTCTTTTGGAAATAGTAATTGGTGGCTTCTCCTTTGCTGGTGGAGCAGCAGCTTGAGCTTGATCAAGCTGATTTTGTTGATGTGGCGTAAAAATAGTGTATGTGTTCGTCACTAGGTCCTCCTCATTAGTTTCATTCGCCATTTGTAAGTAGCCAATGTTGGAGTCGCTAGCTGATTCTATTTCTTCGTCTTGAAAGAGATCAACAGTTTCTTCCACAGGATAATCTGGCTATACATATTCATCTTGTTTAGCCTCATAGTATCTTGTGGTAGTATTGGTAGGTGGAGCTTCAATGCAAGTCTCCCTTGTGGTGTTGGAAGGCGATTTTGATTCTTGTTTCCAACATATTTAGGAAAAGTCCTCCTTGGGACTTCCTTGTAGGTATTGTTGTTGTTGGAAACTTGTTTTTTCAAAGCTAAGATTTCATCACCAACCTTTGGACCATGGGATCAACAAAGTTGGAACTGGCGTTAGGGGTATTAGCATTAGATGTTGAAGATCCTAATGCTTGCATTCTTTTGTTGGTGTTGGTGTTCAACCTTATTTCTCCAGCAAGGATCATATCGTCTTCAAGACTGGTAGCTAATTGCTAAGCTACTTCAACGTTGGCAAGATTTTCCCTACACAAGAAGAAACTTACTTTGGGAAGTTGCGTGTTGATGAAAAAACACTTCAGATTATGATCCGTTGGTCTTGCATCATTGGGAATCCACGTCACCAGTTTGTTGAACTTAGCCATGAACTCACACATGGGTTCATGGGCCTCTTTTCGAATGGTTGTGAGCTGCACCAACAAAGCGTGTGCATCTTCAGTAGGTTTGAATCTTTCTTCAAACTTGGTGTGAAGAGTGGCCTAGTTGGTGACTGAAGAATTTGGAAGAGTATAGAGCCATTCAACAGTAACTCCTTGGAGAGATTCAATGAACAATCTTACAGAAACGTCTTCATGTTCTATGTCGAGAACACCACAAACGATGTAGAAGGAAAAAATGTGCTCATCAAGATGTTGTTTTCCATTGCCTAGAAAATTCAGAAGATGCTTTCTTGAAACACGTGGAAGTTCATGAAGAGGTGCGACCAAACAGAGGGGACCGAAAGCATTTCCCCACGGTCTTGGAGGTGGTGCAACCATGCCTTGTTGCGCAACAAGTACTTGAACTGGATGCCTATGGTAAACAAAGAATTCACTCGGAAGAGGAGATCTTAACCTTCATGAAGGATAACTTGTTGTGCGCTTCAATGGTGACCTTACTCGTGGATGAGTAGGTGGTGAATTATGTTGCAAAAAGTCTTCAAAAAGTGGATCTACTACTCCTTGAGCCCTCAATCCTCGCATATACCTTCTATCCGCTAGAATGTAGATCTGAACAAGATAGAGATCAAAGATAACAATATACAAGAAAACAATAAGAAACTGGAAAACTTATTCACTTCAATCAAAAGCGTGAGGCTTTAATTGCGTGTGTAATTCCCCAGCGGAGTCACCAAAAAACTGTTGGGTGAAAATTATGTAATCACGTTTTCAATAGATTACACAACCTAGATTTAAACCACAGTTGTGTGAGATACAATCTCTCCTCTCAGAAAGGGGAGGCACCCTTCTTACTGCTAATTGAAACTCAGTAAAACTAATTAAGTATTCACAAAGTTTACACTACAATTATGAGATGGAGGGTGTGTCACATTCATACTTTTTTTTTTTTTAGAGAATATGTTTTACAATGCTTCACAATTGATAGTTCAGATTCTATACAACTTTAAACTAAAAACTAATCAATAATTCCAATATCTCTATCTTGTCAAAGCAAAGCTTAGAGATACCAGGGATGATAATAATAAACAATAAAATAAAGAAAGAAAAGCTCATGAAGGCACAAAGTCGTTCTGTAGCTTTTCACCGATGGATCCTTTGAGATGTAACGTTTGTCGTATTAGAAGCAAAAAGTATTCTTAGATACAAAAATTCCATGAACAAAATGAACAATTACAAGCACAAAGTCTTGTAGATCATCCAACAATAGTTATCCAACATAAACACAAATTTGAATAAAGAGTGTAACACAAAGTCTACACAAATTTATCCAAAGCCCTTAGATCTCACACACTAATCACCACCAATTTGATCAAACCATAAGAGAATTGATTCCAACAAAATGTCTGGTATGCAACTTTCTTCTTTATTGATTAGATTCAGATTCACAAAGTTGAACACAAAGTTTCATACATTTGTTTCAAAATGAGTAGCACTTCGTTGCTAGAGATAAAAGATAAAGAATACAATAGAAATCCCTCCTATTTATAAAGGAGAGGGAAGAGTAAATCTAGGAAATTAGATGAGAAAAATTAGGAAATTTAGGTGAGCTAAATTAGGAAAATATCACCTAACTTTGACTTAGTCAAAAATGTTGTCCATCTTTTTGGGAAAACATCTCAGATTTTACATGTAATTACATTTGCTCAAAAGACATTTAAGATGTCGAAAACTATTTACAAAATGCGTAAAGGAAAGTATAAAAATATTCAACACTGGAGAAGAAAAGAAATCTTCATGGCTCTTTGCTTTGGGCACGAAAGTCTTCGTATCTCTTCTTTGTCTCCAGTATGAATGCATCATCTGGACCAACAGTGTAATCCACAATGGTATGAATTCTAGAGATTGATCTCCTGGCAGATGAGTGAATCTTTTTGAACCTTTTAAGATGCATCTTGAGGTTATCAAGAGTTAGCCATAAATCACAAATGACATGCATGAAGGTCTTTGAAAATTTTGCATCTTCTAGTTGCTTTGTGACGAATTCCTTGTAGATCTGGGATAGTTCACTGGCCGGGAGGAAAATATGATCTTCGTCAAGGAGCTTACCTAGTAACTCCTTAATTCCATTTTCAAGGATAGTACGATGTCCTTCGACATCTTCTTGCACTTGGTGGAGATCTTCAATCAGAGACTTGATCACTTGAATGCGGTGCTTGAGTGATTCTCTTACCTCCACATATTTCTCCTTGTCAGGAATTACCCAAACTTCCACCAACTTACTGAGCTTTTCCTGTTTTATTTGTAACTAGAATGATAGGCATTTTTCTATTTCCTTTTGCTCTTGGGAAAGAATACTTTCTTATTTATCAAGCTCTGATTTGAGCTTGGCTATCTGAGCAACTTTCTCATCTGCAACAATTATGACCTGAGAACCATGTTCTATTATTTCATCAATGAAATCATATAACACTTTACCTTTAGAGGCAAACTTATTAGCCTTTTTCACAGTTGGGTCCTCAACGCTTATCATAGTCAGGGGTTGTACATTGCCTGAAGATCCTGCAAGTCTTCTCAAAATAGCTGCATAGCGTTTATCCTTCTACTTGTACATATCTCGAGCTTGTTCCATTTTGTCAAGCCTTCCTGCCAACGCATCTAGGACTACTTGTGCATCTGCCTTGGAACTTTCATTTGTCACTTTACTGAGCTAGACTCTAGTGATAGTGTAGTCTTCCATGTTTACATCTCCTTCCTCTTGTGGTGGTATACCAATCTCCGCAAACTTATGACCAGTCTTGTCGACATGAAGTTTTGAATGTACTTTGGCCTTTTTCTTCCCCTTGGCTTTTGGATGGGCTATCTCTTCAAGATCGAGCTCTTTTGGAGAGATCATTTGCTTCTTCCACTTTGATACTTGAGATACCAACCAAGGGTCCGAAAGAGAGGAAGTATACACTTCTCGATTGACTGTCAACTCTTGTGTTACAACCGCTTCTGTAGAAATGATTGGTATGGTGACAATTGGAGTAGTATCTATCATTATTGCTCCAATAGATTGCACACCAAGTTGACCTTGCAAAGATTCATTCATAAACCTATTGAATTCAAATTCAGAAGTGATGTCATAAGATGGGGATGACAAACTGGGAATGGATGCTGAAATCTTGACAAAATATCAACAACTTGTGTATTTGAAACTGCAGGAGGAGTGGCAAACATTGTTGATGCTGCAGGGGGATGAGAAATGCCCACTACAGGTATGGTAGGTGTGGGAAGAGGTGATGGAGGAAGAGGAGGTGGAGGAGTGTTAGGATTAGGAGGTGTACAAGGAACATTTGAAGTTATGGGCGATGATGTTTGAAGATCTTTGACAACATTCTCATGTGGAGATAGAGTTTGTTCTTCATCATGCTCGAGTTCCTCTTTATCACCTTCTTGTTCATGCTCTTCTTCTTCAGACTCTTGTTCTTTTGCAGAATCTTCTTCCTCATCAGAATTTTCTTCTTCAGAATCTTCTTCTTCGGTAGATTCCTTGCTTTCATTTCCTTCTTCGAAATCTTGTTCTTCAGAAGCTGGCCCTTTTCCTTTTGAAGGAGAGGGTTCATATTTCATTGCCTCTGTTTCTTCAACTGCCCATGTATCCTTCTTGCCAACAGTGAACTTGATTCTAGGGCCTCTTCGGGAAGAAGAGGGAGTAGCTGCATGCTTGTATTTTGTGCAGAGTTCCTGTTGTTGGCTAGCTTCTGCTCTAGGTTCTTCTCCTTTCAACTTTGTATTGAAAGCTTTCACCCCGAAGCCATGTTTGTGCAACCATTTTTTTGTGCTAGCCAATATGGGAGCAATCCTTTCCCTGATGGAGACACTTTCCCTTTTAGACCATTGTATTGCAGGGAAAGGTCTCCTGGAAATTTCATTTTCATCATAGGCAGCGTTCATGATGTCACTAGGATCTTTGAAACCCTCTAGTAGGTCAGCAACACCAAGATCCCTGATCTGCTCTATGGTTAGCCTGCAATAATCCATTTTGCAGATGGCCTCTTCATCTTTGCATTCAACCCATATGTCTTCAAAACGATACTTGTGGTTGTGATCCTTCTTCAATTTCCTATTCACATTTTGGTAATCAAAGTCAAATATGTATTAGTATGTCCTTATTGTCATGACCTACATTTCTACATAGACTGATTTGGCCTTTTGTACAGTCTGAATGATATATCTACCAATTGTTAGTGGAAACTTGAAACCCGATTTGTGAATTCTCATTCATTCCTTGTGAATTGAAATAAGTTGTTTGCATAGCTCCATGAGTATCCACTTATCTGAGGGATACCTGGGCAACATGTAAGGAAACCCAATGTAGCAACCTATCCTCATGTAAGTGAAAGTTGGAAATTTCAAGAATATACACCCGACCTTACTCACCACTTTGTAGGCCTTGTCAGATACTCTCTTCTTTTCGAGATTTGGGTCAAAGGTAAAAAGCAGAGGTGTAAAGAAGGCATATGTGACCCTCTTGAAATGATGAAGGATTTCCTTCAAATCCAATTGGTAGAAATACTTGTACATAGGTACAAAGTGTCGGTTTCCCTTTGTTGATAACCCTGGGAATTGCCTCATCACGGTTGCAGCATACACCAAGTAACAAGTCATATAGAACTTCAAAGTGGTTGGCACATTTATCAGTTCATGGATTTCGTCATTGATTTGTGTTCCCCAATCAATGTGAGCTTTTTGTCTCCTAATGATCTGGATGTATTCATACACCCAATCTTGAAAATGAGATGATTTAGGCAATCCTTTAACTCTACTCAGGAGAGTAATCATGTCCCTCACATCTTCTTTGAAGTCACTCCTAGGAAGCCCCTTTGGCCATCTTGAGATACTAGGCCTAGGTGTTTTCAACCATTGGCTATTAATCAAATTTTTAGCCTTGGTTGGATCTACTTCATAAACCTCCTATGCTTGGTGCATTGAAATTTCAGTGTATCTTTCCATGTGTGGAACTCTAAAAACAATGTCAAAGAATTCAGGGTCTAGCCTCATCATCACTTGTCTGAAGGAATCGATTACACTTCTGCTCTCTCAGATGTAGTGGGATGCAACATGGAGAAAAAACTCTGTGTGATGAGAAGATGTGGGGAATATGGAAACTAGATGTAGATTGTTGTGGACAATGGCTCTCAAACTATCCTCCAAGGGATTCTTTTTAGTCCTTTTAACAAAGTCTTCAAGGTCTTGATGACCGACTTGGTGTCCTTGATTTCGTCCACCTTTGAGATCACTATTGTAGGCGCAAAGACACCTTGGTATTTATATTTCATTTTTCCCTCTTTCTTAGAAGATGATGGAGGCTTCTTTGCTATCATCTAGAAGAATCAAGATCAAAGGATATTACTTTCAGGATCACTTGACGAGATCTAGAGAGAAACTGCAAGGATGGTGAATCAACAAATGTTAGGCAAAAATGAAGCATTGGGAAGCATGAGGCAAGCAAGCAATGTGGAGCAAGTGTGAAATGAGCACTTTGGCACGAAAAATAGAGCGAGAGCAAAGAAATAGTGTTAGGAGCGAAAACAGAGTGATTTTAGGTGTTAGGATGAAAAACTGCCAAATGTGTAGGAGCGCTGAAAATCAACGCTCCTACACTTGGGATGATGATTTCATATGTAAGGGCACTGAAACTTAGGGCCCTTACATGTTCTTCATGTAAAATTTCCAAATGTGTCAAGGCGTTGAAAATCAACACCTTGAAATTTTGTCTTAGACTTGGAGAAAACTTGAAGTGTAGAGGCGGGTTTTATTAGCGCTCTTGCATCTTAGTGAAAAGTCACTCCATGTAGGAGTGGTGATTTTCACCGCTTCTACACTTGGAGTAAAAATATTCAAAGTGTAATCATGGGGAAAAATAGCGCTATGAAATTTGAATAGCTTGGAGATTCGTTGATAGTGCAAGAGCAGATAATTTCACCACTTTGACATTTGAGTTGATGGAAGGCTTGTTGTTCGAGTGGTAGTATTTCAAAGTCGAAGTAGCTCGAGCTTTTTGGAACACCTACACTCAAATTTTCACCACTTGGTGAGTTCGTGAAAATCATGAAATGTTGGAGAAACAAAAGACTTAGGACATTATGAAAAATGATAAAAAATAACCTAACAAGAAACATAGAGAATAGTGTGTGATATCAAGACTAGGGCACGAAAGAAATGCTCAAAACGAAAATAGAGAGAGGGTGCGACTATGCAAGAAGAAACCAAATTCAAAACATGAAGGGATTTGAAAATCCTAAGAAGGAAAAACATGTATGGATAACATCAAATCAAAATCTCTAGAAATTTCTAAAAATGAATGGAAGGAAGAAAACAATGAAGAGAAAAATGACATACGTGGAAAAAGACGCGAAACCCTAGTTTGAATGGAAAAGATCTTAAAGTGCATGTTTTCTTTGGTCTAGAGATCACCTAGGATGCAGAGGAATGAGATAAAGGTGATTTGAAATGAGATAAATTAACTAAATAATCACTTGTAAGTGATATAAGGCGTCATTAATGCAACTTGTCATTTGCGTTAATAAAGGCGTAACAAGATGCAAAAAACTGGGAAATATGCATTGGCCGTGAAAATCATCGCCCATGCATAAAAAGTCCAAGCATGGACAAAAGTGAACAAGTGGTGATTTTCACTGCTTGTGCAATTTTTTGCAAAAGCAACATGTAGGAGCACTGAATATCAACGCTCCTACACCTAGTGTAAAAATGACTAAGGCAATATGTAGGAGCGTTGATTTTCAGCACTCCGGCATATTTCATTGTTTTGACTAACTCAACCTTGAGAGTTCACGAAGATATTCGTTTCAAAGGTCTTTGAGAGACGAATGCAGGGGAACGCTCAAATAGATTGTTTGAGACTTTAGACCGCACATCAAGGTGAATTGAGATTCACATTGTTTTGTGTGCTTGAACATCATGAACCTATGAAACAAACAAGTTTCATAGGGGGGTTATCTGTGAATTGAGCGCTACTAGATTCCATGATAACAAAATATAATTTTCATATGTTTTGGTTTTATTATGTATTTGTTTTTTTAGTTTGATTAAACATAGGTTTTTCACTGAAAATCAAGCTCTCTGTTTTGCACATGTGGAAAAAAAATAGATTATCAAAATAAAATTATGAAAAATATGTTTAGGCTAGGTATTGATGTCCTTGATCCAGTAATTTTTAAAAAAAATTTTGATACATATGAAAAAAGTTATGTTGTATATGGTCCGCCTATATCTGAATTGTAATTGGTTTGACTTCAAAACTTGATTAAGGAAAAATATTCAATAAAACATTGTGAAACAAAATGAACTGGCTAGATATCGTAGTTAAAAATCTAAATTCAAAAAAAATAGAATTTTATCCTTCATAGAAAAAAATTTATGTTGTATATGGTGAGGATCACTCCTTAAAAATGGTGTTTACTGATAAAAAATAGTTTTCGAAGGAGATGGAAAAAGAAGTGCAATCTGATTCCAAAATTTTTGAAAAAAATATATTTAGAATCTATAGACAAAATGTCACAAATCACTAGTTTGCAGCATCTTCAAATTCCTCATAATTTAGCCGCTATAGGTGCCCAAAAGTGAAGATTTAGTTAGAAAAAATTAGTTTAGTGTCCAATTTGGCCAAAAATTGTAAACTAGTATTGTGGGATCACCCCTTGTTGAGGTGGAAGTGGGGGAGGAGCTAAGGTGACCCTATCATCCTTGTGAGGTATTAATTGGTCTCTTGAAATGATCTTGTGAAAGAGGATTCCATTTCCCTTAGGAAATGTGCAAAGGGGGGAAGATCATGATATCCTAACCCGTTCGTATCCTCAGATGGTATTTGCTCTAAAATTTTGTGAATTCCATGCTCATTTTTTATGCCACATCCTTGTTTGCTTAAGATATTAAAGCCTTGACCATAACTTTCTTCTAAGTTAATGGGCGTGTTAGTAACTCGATGAACATAGGATCGAAGAGTATCATTATTGCCCTCGTGATCAAGTTCATTAATGATTGATGGTTGAGGCTTTCTTTGTGTTTCAATTTCAAAACGTAAGATGTTGAACAGATCGAGTGATGGGATTATAGGTGGTGTTTGCATGGATGGATAAAAGCATGCATTATTTTCAAGGTTGCGTAGGGAAGCTTGTATGAATTGTTGCATGCTATCTTCATCTTGACCTAAGATATCCACTTCACAAGGAAATTCATTAGGAGGTGAAGGTTCTTTAATAGTCTCAATTGCATTAGGTTATTCACCAAACACACAACTTGAAACATCTACCAAAGATCTTAGAGTTTTCCATATATTACCCATACACATGTCCATGATGAATTTTTATGCCAATTTTCAAATTTTTGATTTTTTTGAATGCAAGATACTGAAAATGAAATGTTTTTTAATGCCAATTTGAATTTTCAAACAATGCACTAAATTTGACCAATTAAAGATAATGCAAAATATGATAATTTTTTTTAATTTTTGAAACTAAATCCTAGATTTAACAACATATCAAAAGAATGCAAACAGAGACAAATCACTGCCCAAAAGTCTGAAACAACACTTGTATAGGTACAAATTCACCCTAGGGTGAATGGGTCCTAGCATAGGGGTTACAAAAATTTAAATTTTAGTTTGAAGTTTAGATCTAGGGTTTCCTATTTCATGTTATAAATTGTACTCTCAATGACTCATTTTTACAGAATTTTGATGTTTAAATGCAAGTGTAATGTATGACAAATGATGGACAATATGACACTTTTTGAAATGCAATTTTGAATCAATTTTTGAATATGAATGATTGAACATACACTAATATGCACATACTATGCAAAATTAATGCAAGTTTTTGAATTTTTCAGATTTTAAAGGATGCAAAATGCAAAATGCAAACCTAAAACCCTAAATGAGATACAAACTAATGCAAGTTAACAACCCTAAATGAGATAAAAATCAATGCAATGCAATGCAAAGTAATGAAAATCCTAGATTTAGGGTTTGAATGGACTCTAAATTCAAAAACATTATAGTGCAAGAAGGTCAAGTTCACCAAAATGAAATGGAGGGTTTTGGGTGCTCTTCTATTCAAACAAGGGTTCCCCAATAATTTACTATAAATAGAAAGGGGAAAATGGGGTATAATGCACCTATTTCCATCTATCTCATTAGGAAAAAGAGATCCCTTAAGCCAAGGTTGACTTTCAACCCTTAGGTGAGTCAACCTTGAAAGAAATCTTGGTGTTTTCCCTATGATCTAGGATAGGGCAGATCTACTAAAATAACACTTTTGGGAGAAAGATTAAAAATAGTAAATAAACCCAAAAATGCAAAGAAAAACATAAAATTAGAAGATTAAACCTTAATCTAACAGAACCTACAACTTTCAGATAGATTTGAGAAGGTTAAGTATTTTTGCAACTGTCATCAAGATGCTACTCGTAAGTGTATTTTGGGACTCATTCACCCAAGGGCGAATGCGTCTTTGTAGGGATTTCTGAAATCAATTTTTGAGTCTCTGGTCCTATGTATGCACTCCCAAATTCTTGAAATTTCACATTCGAAAGTTCGAAAATAAATTTTGAAAGTGAGTTTCCGTGGCTTGATGACAACTTTTTGAAACTTTGACAACTTTTCCATTTTTTCACTTTAAGAGATCTTCAATCCTTCTTCAACCTAAGATTTGAAAAACACATAAGAGGGAAAAATTATTTGTTTTTGGTGAATGGGGGTTTGCCTTGGTCAAACCCCATTTCAGTAATTAAACCTTGAATTGAAACAATGAAACATGAAAGGGATAATGAATGAACAATTGACATGTTACAACTCACCAAACCCTTGATTTGAAACGCTTGAAGGATTGCAACTTAGTAGATCTCTCCAAGGTCTTGATCTTGCATGAAGTGGCTTGATTGGATGTTGATCTTGATGCTTGAATCTTGACTTGAATGATTGAAACCTACATCACAATGTTTGCTCCAAAAACATGCATGATGCTTGAGATCTTGAATGCTGCAACAAATACTTGAAAAATCTGCTCTTCAATTCTCTTGACAATAATATTTGCTTAAATGAAAGTTTCCCTCTTGCTAGATGTTTGAATTGATAAAAAGACTAGGTATTTATAGGTATTTTTCTAATTTCCCAAAAATTAAACATTACAAGCCAACACTTAAAACTTGAATTTAGGACCTTAAGATGCCACCAAAAACATATTTAAAATTTGAAATTGTGATCTTAAGGGGGACCCATTCGCCCAAGGGCAAATGGGTCCTGACCTAAATAATTAGGACCTATTCATTTCTTGGTGTTAATAATGATAAATGTATTAATTAAATCACAATTCCCCTTTCAAAAATTGTAATTAATTAGGCTTGTGAATGCAAAAATTAGGAAATTAGAGGCTTAATTAAGCTTGATTAATTAAGGGACCCAAACACAGTGTGAAAATGTAAAGGAGTACATTTTTCAACACTACAAGTATAATTGTCTCCAAAGCTAAGTACTTCTTAATTAATCCTTAGAGAGAAGGTGGTTTGAAGGCTCTAACCAAACCTCTAAGATATTAAGTCCCTTGATGAATAAAATTGTTTACCTTTTCTTGGATACTTTGGGCAACACCATTCCTAGTTAATAAAATTATAACACATAGTTTTCTACTAAACCAAATTGCTTGAGAAAAGAGAGCTCCCTAAAGTGTAGCTTGGAATTCATTATATCAAACCTTTTGCTACAATTATATAAAACTCATTATCCAAGTTGACGAATTTGTGGCCTTGATTGACCAATCCATGGTACCATAACTCATGTGTGATACCCTCTAATTATAGTATTGAAAACTTGACGACCTCATCCTCAGTCATGGATATAAGAGACATGTATGTGTAATTTATTAACCCATGCATGGGTCATTCACTTGCTAGATCCGTCAAAGGAGGGAAGTGTTAATTTTCCCAAAACATGTTGCATATCTCTTGGGGTTGTTGACAACCTTGGTTCAAGTTTGGGGTCATTTCGAATTGAATTCTTCAAGTTTATAAAACTATTAAGGGAAATTTTAGCCCAAAAATCCTCTCAAATGGCTTGGTACTCTACCTAGCATGTTGTAATATCATCTACAATGAGAATTGTAGCTTTATCCTTGGGATATTTTTTAGGCACCTTTACTTCTCTAAGGAGAAATGTATGTTGATTAGGCTTACTTAATGAAACCATCACAATATTTTGAGCATCTTTGGGAGTGGTATTGTTCTTTTTGGATTTTAAAGTGCTTCATGTTGAACACCCAAAATACTAAGAGTTGGGTGAATCGGTATTCACTGAGATTCATTAACTTTATCAACTTAAACATCCATTCAAAGCATCACATTAAACTTGCAGAAACATAAAGGAACAATTAAAGCATGCATCACATCAATAAACATAAGAACACCAAATTTACGTGGAAAAAACTTGAAAGGGAAAAACCACGGTGAGGGTTAGCTCACAATATATTATAATCATTTACAATGGATTTACAAAATGGTGGACTCATTGTACAAAAAGAAAGAATGACTCATTATCGGTGGCTCACTACCAAAATCTCACTACACAAAATAAAAAATGATAGAAGAAAGGGTGGCTCACTACCAAATATGAACTGGTAATAATGCATCTACAACATTCTTAAAATATAATTCCAATTAAGCTCTAAAACTGACTTCACACACTTCATACTTCACCACAATCACCTTTATCACTTGACACTACATTAGATCTCTCACACACATTCTACATTCATCCATATCATACTTCACACAATGAATTAACCTTGTATATATACATACATCTACCAAAAACACTCAGAACATCAAATATTAGGTTGGCCTAATTAGATGAAACATGTAGCACCAAAACCTGTCGGCTCAAAACTCCATCACACATGCTTTGAGAAATAAACCAAAGCATGTACAACACCAAAATAGGTTGACATGAACTATAATTACTCCCTTAAATCTGATTCATACATAACTTAACTCTGCATGACCCCAAAACGCTTAGGTTAGCATCACATAACAAATTTAGTGAAGCAATGACTAAATGAACCAACTATTTATTCACAACAGAACTGTTAGAGTTATTATGCATTAGCTAATAACTAATTACTCTTTAATTGATTATTAGTCTAGTTTATTTTGATGCACTTTAGCTAAACTTATGAGTTCTTTTATGCTTTTATAAGTTGAGCTAATATTAGATCATTATGTCTCATCTCATGTGATGTTGACTCTTGTTGTGATTTGATCCCTTTCTCATTTAGGGTTTTTCTCTTATAAGCACTCAACCCTCATTGTAATTATCATCTCGAGCTTTCATATCTTTTTGAGAGTCTGTTGCTTATGTAGCTTTTTCTTGTTGAGGAATATTGCATATATTGTTTGCAAATTTCTTGTGTGGAAGGTATATTTGTTTGTTGTTTGATCCTGTGGCTCATGGTTTTATGCTTGTTTCATAATTCTAACATGGTATCGGAGCTTTGATTCAGTGAACCCCTTCTCGATTTATGAGGTTTTTTTCTTCAACAAGGGTTACATGCTTTAGATCTAAATCTCCTTTGTTTTTTTTGCAAATTTTAGAGGTGGGAATTTTCAAAGCATTTTGGTGTGAAAATGACCTCACCAATGGATTTAGAGTTGTCGAAAAGGTCAAATTTGGCTTTTGTTTGGCCTGATTTCGACTCCTTAGGTTAGATCTGTGAGGGTTTGAAGTAATTGCCTTTTTTTTCAGATTTAGTGGGTAGCTGCATTTTTAGTGCATTTTGGCATGAAAAGGACCTTGCTGTTGGATTCAAGAGGCCGATTCCATGAATTTTGACTATAAATTCGCCTATATTTAGCATCGAGAGATTTTGAGGCAATTTTTTTTGTACAAGGCCCTGTACGACCCCTATACGGATTTCTATGGATGACTTTCATTTTTTTTTTTAAATGTGATTTTTAATTTTTAGTTTTTTTTTTTAAAATCTAGAAAGCTTTAAAAAAAAAATCATCAGAAAAATTAAAACCTTTGAAAAAGGTTGCATAGGGTTCAAGAGATTTTTGGGGGGCATTTTTTGTTTTTATCAAAAAAACCTCATTTAATGAGGCGTACATTGTGGCCCAAAAATTGTAGTTGCAAGCAATTTTTAGGTAGCCGACGAAATTCAAAGTCGGTTGATGACGACTTTGAAAATGTCACTCGATGTCCATTCCAAACTCAACAACCTCCTAATAAAACCCGACAACCATCAATTTTATTCTGGGGTGAACTTGCTTTTTCTGGCTAGTAGTCAAAATTTCCCCACGACGACAATTTTTTTACCAGTAGTGATGTTATTTCCTAACACAACGAATTTTTCTAGCGATTTACGTTTCCTGGGGGAATCTTGACATCATATTCTAGTGGAATCTTTTTTCTCGGTAGTTGGATTTTTTTCCTCGATAACTAGGGAATATTCCTAGAATATGTTGATGATGTCAACTTTGATGTCATACTAACATTAGTGGTATGGACTGGATACATGGCCCCTTCAAGACCCCTTTGTGCCCTAAAAGGGGTCTTTTTTTCTTTTTGCCATAACTTGGGTGTACAATGCCGAATTTTCACAAACAAGATATTGTCGAAAAGTGGGTTCCACCAACTTTCCAATGGTGTGGATCTCATCACTTTTTTTGCTACTAGTGCATTCTATAGCTTGTTGAAGTTAGAGGTACTATTTTCAGTTTCGAGCTCGTAAATTTTGACCAATTTCTTTATTTTTTGTAATTCTAGTGACGTTGAAACTATCTTTCAAAGCTCTTCAATTCCATCCATGCACATTTTCCAGATTGCTCTCTAGGTATATTTTATTCAATTTTTTGTGTTTTCTCACTCTAGTGGATTACTTGGACGTTTTAGCTCCTAGGAACTCATTGTTTGCATGAGATGACTCGTTTTTGGCTGTTCTATATGTATTTCCAATATTTTGTCCTATTTGGGCATTGTAGACATCCTTTTCAAGCACATTCTCTTTTGTAGATGCATTGAGATAAAGTGCCATTCTAGTGTATACTTTTTGGGGATTTTGCACATCTTGTTGTGCCTTTTGTATTCACACTATGATATAAAGTGCCACGGGGGGTTGATGTTTTCCTTTAGTTTTTCCATCACACCTTTTTCAAGTGAGTGTCCCTTCCACAACAACAGTGAATCCCAGTGATTCTTGCCTTATGTGTGTGTGTCGTAGTTTGCACACCCTTTTATTTGTAGGTTGTTTCTCCTACATGCACTTCTTGGTTTCACACAATTTCAGTGTACTTGTCTTGACTCTCCCTTTTTAGCATTATGGGGGGGGCTTCTACTATTGGTGCTAATGCTTCCTTGGTTTCACATTTGAGTGATCTACGTATCTAGTTCTTGTTCATATGCACTAGGCAAATGCAATGGCTAGTTACCCATGCATTTGAGTGAGATGAAGCATTTACCATATGAACATTCTTTCATTCTTATTTTTGGAGGTGACCTTCCATTTTCATTTGATTAGAGACTACTGGTACCTGTATTTTTGACTTGTAGTTTTCATGCATGTTGAGGAGTGTCATTTTTGTTCACTCATATAGATTCATGTGTCATTTGTATCTTCGAGTTCCAGATGATTTCCTTTGTTTTCCATCTAATTCGAGTAGTCTCATTGGGGAAACTCATGTAGATTATTGTCTCTCTTGTGATCAGTGTTCTTCAGACTATTGGTACCTGTATTTTCAACTTGCATCTTGCATGTTGAATAGTATCGTTGGGGTCACTTGTATAGATTCATGTATCACCTGTATCTTCAATTTCTAGATGTTTTCCTTTGTTTTCCATCTAATTCAAGTAGTGTTGTTGGGGGAACTCATGCAACTTATAGTCTTTCTTGATCTTGATATTTGTATGTTCGATTACCAGATGTTTTTCCTTTGTTTGCCATCTGATTCGAGTAGTGCCATTGGGGCACTCATGTAGATTCTTGCTATCTTGATCCTGATCATCATTTGTTTTAGAGGAGGTTCTTCATTTCAACACCATATCAGTCATCTATGACAACAGTCTACAACTTCATGCTTCTGTGATGTTCTACATGTTCCTATTTTTTAGGACATTGCCTTGTTTGGAGGCTTATTTAGTCCTTCACTTGGCATTGGTCTCTTTTTGGAGTGGAGCTTTTCCCATGAGGTTTTCTCTATTTCTCCACATTAGAGATCTTTTGTTTGTACATAGGTACCTTCTAGGCCTTGTTTGTCAAGACCCATCATGCATTCTTTTTAGGGTTTTTAGCTACTCCCTAAGTTCATCTTAGGGGGGGTGTTAGAGTTATCATGCATTAGCTAATAATTAATTACTCTTTAATTGATTATTAGTCTAATTTATTCTCATGCACTTAAGCTAAACTTAGGAGTGCTTTTATGCTTTTATAAGTTAAGCTAATATTAGATCATTATGTCTCATCTCATGTGATATTGACACTTGTCATGATCAAATCCCTTTCTCATTTAGGGTTTTTCTCTTATAAGCACTCAACCCTCATTTTAATTACCATCTTGAGCTTTCATATCTTTTTGAGAGTCTCCTACTTCTGTAGCTTTTTCTTGTTGAGGAATATTACATATATTGTTTGCAGATCTCTTGCATGGAAGGTGTATTTGTTTGTTGTTTGATCCTATGGCTCATGGTTTTGTGCTTGTTTCACAATTATAACAACAACAAACGAACCAATAAATCACTTTCCACTTGGAGTATACACACTTTTGACAACTTCCAACACCTCCTCAAAGTCACACAACATAATATTCATCTGCGGTGGAATGCAGAGAATTCCAATATGCACTTTGCACCTACAACACTACCATTACTAAGCCTAATACACTATCAACAATATCTTCTACTGCAAAAGACATCAAGACCAAAAAAAATTGATTTAGACACTTCCAACACATACCATGAACACCTCAAAATTGCATGACAAGATTCTGCATAGCGGAGCAATGCGGACCACAAAACTATTCCTTTGAACATTGAACATGCACACTAGGACTTAGCCAATTGGACCACAAATTTTGCATTTCTACAATGGGTTTCCATCAATGACAACACCATACACTGACATGCTCATGTTGCCAACAATCTCCCCCTTTGTCATTTATGGGAACATACTCTTCCAAAACTACTCCCAAACATTCCCCCCCTTTGACATCAAGGGAAAAGGGTACCAAAAAGATACTTTTCTTCTATAATCAACACACTTCTCCAACAATCTCCCCCTTAGTGAAATATTTTCATCAAAGTGGCTCCCCTTAACTATGTTATCCACCAAAAATGACAAAACTTGTACTGCAACACCATCAACTACTTCGGCACATATATATTGAAATCAGAAAAATGCATATACAGAGAAAAAATTTACAACTGAACCCTTGTATGACTCCTTCACTTTAGCAAGGTGTGCCTCCCAGTATTTCTTTGCAACCTCCTAGTCCTTCTTAGCAAAGGAAAGCATATGGCACTGATTTTCAAACTGAATATGGAGGTCTTCTCCTTCTTTCGGAGAACTAGACACTAGATTCACTTGCACCACCTTCTCAACATTAGTTAAAACTCCATTTAAAGGGGTAAGTTGTGCACTTACCATATCTCTGAGCTAACCATACTACACTATTATTTTCTCTTTTTTCTCTTGCAATAGAAAGAATTGATCATGCAAATTTTCAATGATAGCTCTTGTAGTTCCATCTGCATCACTAACTGGATCATATGCACCCGAGGCCTGAGCAATTTGTGACTCAATTGAGTCCATTTGATCTTTGATGCTCCTTGTAGTAACTGACCACTTCAAACAGAACTTAAATAACTATTTGGCTTCATCCAACCACTTCTTGACATCTTCTAAGTTTCCTAGCAACTTACCTTGTGCAGTACTACATTTATCAGAAAATTATGCTAACCTCTTATCATTGAATTTCTTTGTCGTTTCCTTCTCAATATTTTCTTCCAATCTAGTAGAATATTCCTTGAAGGAATCTAATAATAATTTCAATTTTTTTACATCAGACAAGGAATCACCAATAGTTGCTTCAGGAATGCTATCCTGTAACACTTTTACTACTTCGAGGCATGGAAAGCATCACCAAGTTGTAACTTATGCAAAGGGGAAATTTTATCCATGTCTACCTGACCTTGTTGCATGGGAATCTGTAACAGTTTTGCAAGCACCATCGGTTGGAACTCTAATTGCATATCCAAAAAAATTTTCAATGAATCTCCAGAAGCTCCTAAGGCTTCACCAATAGTTTTAGGACCTTCTTCCTTCTTATCCTTCTCACCATTGCCAGAGCATTCTTCCCCACTTCTACAGGCTTCTCACCATTCAAAGGAGGCATGTCTTTTTCTTCTTGTGCCTTAGTCTTCTCCGAGTCTTCTTGTTTATCTTCTTTACTCTACTGAGCATATGACTCCATATCCAAAAGGGGAAAATTTTGTTTAACTTGAGCTTCATCCTTTTTCAGGGCATCTTTCTTATCATCTTCCTTCTCTTCATCAATATTCTCTGCAACCAGAGGGTTATTATTTGTCACCACATCTTCTTGTACATTCTCATTCATGGGAACATGCTCATGTTGTTCATTGATTTTTTGGATAGATGTATCATGTTGCATTTGATCTTCACTACCCAAAGGGACTCCCATTTTTTTAGCAAGTTCTTCAACATTTTGCAATGTCTCTTTCCTTAGCGTTTCAATGTCTTCCTTGTCTCTGCTCATAAGAGTGTTAACTCTTTGTTTTTGTCTTAAATTTCTTGTTATAAAACTTAGAAAACTTGTGTCTATCTTCTTGAAACAACAAGGGACCAATCTTCTCCAAGGAAAATGCCTTTATCTTTGCATTCTCTTTATTGCCTCTTGTCTTCTTGCAGTCAACACATTCTTTAGATCATCAAGCAATTGATATTCTATCTTATCTAGGCCAATATCAAATGTTACCATATACTTGACTATAGCCTCTTCAATTGTTTCCTTGTCTTCATCATTTACTTCTAGATACATTTTTGTTGTCTCTTCCAAGATACCAAATTCTGCAATACCATTGAACAAAGCATCTAACTTCATGGGACTATACACTCTAGCCGAAGGGGTCTTCTTTTTCTTCTTTCCCTTACCCTTAGGTGATTTTTCTTTTTCTCCTAACTGAGAACTCTTTTCTCTTCTTTGAAAAACAAAACTTATTTTGTTTTTCCACTTCCTCTACCACATAAACCTTTGTCCTTTTTGCACTGGTCTCTTCCTGAGAGACTTGAGATTTCTTCTTTTGGACCAAAATTGTGGTTTCTCCTATTCTTCATCTTCATAGCTTATGTACTTTTCCCTGGTGGCCTCTTCTTTCCTTCTCCTCTTAGGAGTCTTTTGTGTCTCAGGGGCGCTAGATGTTTCTTTCTTCTTGGAACTCCCTAAAGGCTTTGTTTTGGAGGACCTAGGAGAAGTAGGAGAGGGGGTAGAGGTCTTGACTGACCTTCTTGTACTTGGAGTACCCTGTAAAGCAACAAATGTGGCTTTAGATTTCTCTACAAAACCCTTGGGTGTGTTCACCATCTCTTCCAAATTTAATTTCATCTTCTCAACTTTCTTCTCAATGTCCTTATTTTCCAGGTTTACCTTGGTGGATTTCTTTGTATAAGTTCCAAACCTATCCACAGATGGACCTATAGGCTTACTCAACACAACCTCTACAAGATTGGTAATTTCTGCTTCTATCACTTCATATCCAAGTTCTAGAATCCAAACAGTTCGAGGTTCGACTACTTCCATAAACCAACAGTTTCTAGTAACCATGAATGTTATATCACTCTTGTATTTCTCAACAACTTTTTCTGGTATCCTTTCTCTTTTTTGCATTTGGGATTAGAATGATTTGAATAATACCCACAACATAGAGTTCCAGGATTCTAGGTTTCCTAACCTTCTCAAATGATCTCTTATTTGAAAGACAACTAGAATATTATCTAACCATACGATATTCTTTGTTCCAGGCACCTCTCTAAGAAAGTAAAACAACAAGTAGATAATTAGGGTACCATATCGGAAGGGGTACCTTGATTTTTTTGTCTTCTACAGATTCTCCGTCAATTGTTGTCTCAAGAGATCACACAAATCCATGTCTAGTCCTTCACCATCTGGTGTGTTGTGTGGATTGCGGTGGCAAAAATTGAATTCTCTCTATTTGTATAGAATATCTTGTAGCCTATCACCATTGAAGCATACTTCATTGTCGGGCCATCAATATCATTCATTGTTAGGGCACGTTTATCAATCTTTACTCTGGTGAGCTTCGTTACCATTCCACTCTTCACGACCTTCAATGCTGGAAATTAAAACATGGAGGTATACATGGAGGTTGAAGTTTCATAGGGCACTAAGAGGGAAGAGATACTCATATTTAGCTTTGGAAATTAAAACAACAAAACATACATACATAGAAGATGATAAAATACACTCACACATAAAGGTAATAAAACATTACATTGTATGCAAGAGAGTGAAGAGGTGAAAAAATGATAATTTATTATTTGATGCAAAGGCACAAGGCTAATTCATAGTTATAGAAGTGTGAAAAATACAAGTATTTGCTCTAAAAACTAAGGGAAGAACCCTTTATAATGAGCAACAAGCTGCATCTTATGCTCAACAGGTGAAAGAGAGAGATAGGATGTGGCAAGGACATAACCCTAGTCGCCATCTTGCAAAAACTTGAAATATCTACAAAATAAATTTGATTTGAAGGCAATGGGGAATATTTCCAAAGCATCCACCATACCTGTATTGATTAAAAAGAGAGAAAAGTGTCAAAAATCCTATGGAAAAAATGCTAAAAACATGGCCTAGATATGGTTGTCTAACAACAAAAGGAAGTTGTAGATCATAAAGGATACATGGGTGTTGCATTCATGGCACTAAAATTCATGGAAATACATTTAAAATTATCCTCATATCTTCATGCCCCAAGATCGATCAATTGGGATGGTCACACAACATTCATGGCTCTATAGAAGAAGGTAAGTGTAGTAAAATGACACAAGTTTATTCTCAAACACCTTACAATAGTTGGCCTTGACTTCCATCTTTTCTCACCTCCTCTACCATGCATTAGCCTTCTTTTCCTCTATCATTGGGGCTTATGAGGGGATTAGGAACCCGTTGGAGGTTTCAGTGGTTCCAAGAACCTCTAAAATCATCAACACTCCTTGCTTTGTTGCTTGCTCTTATTTTCCTTAGTTGCTCGTTGATGTTTTCCCTCCATTTAGGCTCATTTTACTTTATCAAGGTTGCATGAGAACTAGGAACCAATGGTTCCTTGCTCACATGGAACCTCCAACTGTTAAACTTTATCCTTAGGTGCATTTATTTGTTGGGTGGTAGATAGGCACTAGGAATCAAAACCATTTCCTTTTCCTTCATCCTTTTTAACTTTTCCTAAGTCACCTACTACTTTGTGGAAGGGAAATTGATTGAAGAAAGGGAATAAAACCCACAACCCATAGGCAAATATTGACATCATGACCCACACTAAATATCTCAAGTTGATTATCACTAGTGAGAAAATAAAGGGGGCAAAAAGTGATAAAAATCATGGTGACTTTTGTAGGATGTTTTCTTGCTAAAAATGGAGAACTAGTGGGCTTAAGAATCCATTCAACATAGGATTCATAGGGCTAACAAAAACTAAGATAGGTCAACCTTGACAAAAAAAATTAGACATGGGAAAAATCACTTGGAGAAAGAAAAACAACCTAAATAATTCATCCTAATAGGGAGAATGGAGGGTGTCCAAAGCACTTCCTAGAAAACGAGAATACTAAACTACTATGTATAAATATTTACAAACAAGGAAGTCAGTTGCCATATCTTTCCTGTGTCATAGACAAGTCTTTTAAAGGAGTTGATCTCCCTCAAACCATAACTACACTCATTACCCAACTACAAGCACTGATTTTTTTTCTCTACATGCATCAAGGCATAATTAATGCCCATGTAGTGAAGATTCATGTCGCCATAAACTTTTCCACTACATTCTAGCCACAAAACATAAGTTCTTGACTCATGTAATAATGCATTAGGCATTCATACAACAATAGTGATAATTTTTTGGGAAGTACATCAAAAACAAAATAGACACCATTTGTAGAGGAAAATACACCTTTTTCATCCACACGCATAATTCTATTATAATATTTGACCTATTCATAATGTATCCAACTCACATGGTGATGAAAATTATGCCATATCTACCTACTGACCTATATAGGGAAGCTCTTCCTCATGCACACCAAATGAAAAACTTTGAAACTTAGACATAC
>VDFB02262410.1:82697-187818 GCA_007258455.2 Sequoia sempervirens
GTGCTTTTATGCTTTTATAAGTTAAGCTAATATTAGATCATTATGTCTCATCTCATGTGATATTGACACTTGTCATGATCAAATCCCTTTCTCATTTAGGGTTTTTCTCTTATAAGCACTCAACCCTCATTTTAATTACCATCTTGAGCTTTCATATCTTTTTGAGAGTCTCCTACTTCTGTAGCTTTTTCTTGTTGAGGAATATTACATATATTGTTTGCAGATCTCTTGCATGGAAGGTGTATTTGTTTGTTGTTTGATCCTATGGCTCATGGTTTTGTGCTTGTTTCACAATTATAACAACAACAAACGAACCAATAAATCACTTTCCACTTGGAGTATACACACTTTTGACAACTTCCAACACCTCCTCAAAGTCACACAACATAATATTCATCTGCGGTGGAATGCAGAGAATTCCAATATGCACTTTGCACCTACAACACTACCATTACTAAGCCTAATACACTATCAACAATATCTTCTACTGCAAAAGACATCAAGACCAAAAAAAATTGATTTAGACACTTCCAACACATACCATGAACACCTCAAAATTGCATGACAAGATTCTGCATAGCGGAGCAATGCGGACCACAAAACTATTCCTTTGAACATTGAACATGCACACTAGGACTTAGCCAATTGGACCACAAATTTTGCATTTCTACAATGGGTTTCCATCAATGACAACACCATACACTGACATGCTCATGTTGCCAACAATCTCCCCCTTTGTCATTTATGGGAACATACTCTTCCAAAACTACTCCCAAACATTCCCCCCCTTTGACATCAAGGGAAAAGGGTACCAAAAAGATACTTTTCTTCTATAATCAACACACTTCTCCAACAATCTCCCCCTTAGTGAAATATTTTCATCAAAGTGGCTCCCCTTAACTATGTTATCCACCAAAAATGACAAAACTTGTACTGCAACACCATCAACTACTTCGGCACATATATATTGAAATCAGAAAAATGCATATACAGAGAAAAAATTTACAACTGAACCCTTGTATGACTCCTTCACTTTAGCAAGGTGTGCCTCCCAGTATTTCTTTGCAACCTCCTAGTCCTTCTTAGCAAAGGAAAGCATATGGCACTGATTTTCAAACTGAATATGGAGGTCTTCTCCTTCTTTCGGAGAACTAGACACTAGATTCACTTGCACCACCTTCTCAACATTAGTTAAAACTCCATTTAAAGGGGTAAGTTGTGCACTTACCATATCTCTGAGCTAACCATACTACACTATTATTTTCTCTTTTTTCTCTTGCAATAGAAAGAATTGATCATGCAAATTTTCAATGATAGCTCTTGTAGTTCCATCTGCATCACTAACTGGATCATATGCACCCGAGGCCTGAGCAATTTGTGACTCAATTGAGTCCATTTGATCTTTGATGCTCCTTGTAGTAACTGACCACTTCAAACAGAACTTAAATAACTATTTGGCTTCATCCAACCACTTCTTGACATCTTCTAAGTTTCCTAGCAACTTACCTTGTGCAGTACTACATTTATCAGAAAATTATGCTAACCTCTTATCATTGAATTTCTTTGTCGTTTCCTTCTCAATATTTTCTTCCAATCTAGTAGAATATTCCTTGAAGGAATCTAATAATAATTTCAATTTTTTTACATCAGACAAGGAATCACCAATAGTTGCTTCAGGAATGCTATCCTGTAACACTTTTACTACTTCGAGGCATGGAAAGCATCACCAAGTTGTAACTTATGCAAAGGGGAAATTTTATCCATGTCTACCTGACCTTGTTGCATGGGAATCTGTAACAGTTTTGCAAGCACCATCGGTTGGAACTCTAATTGCATATCCAAAAAAATTTTCAATGAATCTCCAGAAGCTCCTAAGGCTTCACCAATAGTTTTAGGACCTTCTTCCTTCTTATCCTTCTCACCATTGCCAGAGCATTCTTCCCCACTTCTACAGGCTTCTCACCATTCAAAGGAGGCATGTCTTTTTCTTCTTGTGCCTTAGTCTTCTCCGAGTCTTCTTGTTTATCTTCTTTACTCTACTGAGCATATGACTCCATATCCAAAAGGGGAAAATTTTGTTTAACTTGAGCTTCATCCTTTTTCAGGGCATCTTTCTTATCATCTTCCTTCTCTTCATCAATATTCTCTGCAACCAGAGGGTTATTATTTGTCACCACATCTTCTTGTACATTCTCATTCATGGGAACATGCTCATGTTGTTCATTGATTTTTTGGATAGATGTATCATGTTGCATTTGATCTTCACTACCCAAAGGGACTCCCATTTTTTTAGCAAGTTCTTCAACATTTTGCAATGTCTCTTTCCTTAGCGTTTCAATGTCTTCCTTGTCTCTGCTCATAAGAGTGTTAACTCTTTGTTTTTGTCTTAAATTTCTTGTTATAAAACTTAGAAAACTTGTGTCTATCTTCTTGAAACAACAAGGGACCAATCTTCTCCAAGGAAAATGCCTTTATCTTTGCATTCTCTTTATTGCCTCTTGTCTTCTTGCAGTCAACACATTCTTTAGATCATCAAGCAATTGATATTCTATCTTATCTAGGCCAATATCAAATGTTACCATATACTTGACTATAGCCTCTTCAATTGTTTCCTTGTCTTCATCATTTACTTCTAGATACATTTTTGTTGTCTCTTCCAAGATACCAAATTCTGCAATACCATTGAACAAAGCATCTAACTTCATGGGACTATACACTCTAGCCGAAGGGGTCTTCTTTTTCTTCTTTCCCTTACCCTTAGGTGATTTTTCTTTTTCTCCTAACTGAGAACTCTTTTCTCTTCTTTGAAAAACAAAACTTATTTTGTTTTTCCACTTCCTCTACCACATAAACCTTTGTCCTTTTTGCACTGGTCTCTTCCTGAGAGACTTGAGATTTCTTCTTTTGGACCAAAATTGTGGTTTCTCCTATTCTTCATCTTCATAGCTTATGTACTTTTCCCTGGTGGCCTCTTCTTTCCTTCTCCTCTTAGGAGTCTTTTGTGTCTCAGGGGCGCTAGATGTTTCTTTCTTCTTGGAACTCCCTAAAGGCTTTGTTTTGGAGGACCTAGGAGAAGTAGGAGAGGGGGTAGAGGTCTTGACTGACCTTCTTGTACTTGGAGTACCCTGTAAAGCAACAAATGTGGCTTTAGATTTCTCTACAAAACCCTTGGGTGTGTTCACCATCTCTTCCAAATTTAATTTCATCTTCTCAACTTTCTTCTCAATGTCCTTATTTTCCAGGTTTACCTTGGTGGATTTCTTTGTATAAGTTCCAAACCTATCCACAGATGGACCTATAGGCTTACTCAACACAACCTCTACAAGATTGGTAATTTCTGCTTCTATCACTTCATATCCAAGTTCTAGAATCCAAACAGTTCGAGGTTCGACTACTTCCATAAACCAACAGTTTCTAGTAACCATGAATGTTATATCACTCTTGTATTTCTCAACAACTTTTTCTGGTATCCTTTCTCTTTTTTGCATTTGGGATTAGAATGATTTGAATAATACCCACAACATAGAGTTCCAGGATTCTAGGTTTCCTAACCTTCTCAAATGATCTCTTATTTGAAAGACAACTAGAATATTATCTAACCATACGATATTCTTTGTTCCAGGCACCTCTCTAAGAAAGTAAAACAACAAGTAGATAATTAGGGTACCATATCGGAAGGGGTACCTTGATTTTTTTGTCTTCTACAGATTCTCCGTCAATTGTTGTCTCAAGAGATCACACAAATCCATGTCTAGTCCTTCACCATCTGGTGTGTTGTGTGGATTGCGGTGGCAAAAATTGAATTCTCTCTATTTGTATAGAATATCTTGTAGCCTATCACCATTGAAGCATACTTCATTGTCGGGCCATCAATATCATTCATTGTTAGGGCACGTTTATCAATCTTTACTCTGGTGAGCTTCGTTACCATTCCACTCTTCACGACCTTCAATGCTGGAAATTAAAACATGGAGGTATACATGGAGGTTGAAGTTTCATAGGGCACTAAGAGGGAAGAGATACTCATATTTAGCTTTGGAAATTAAAACAACAAAACATACATACATAGAAGATGATAAAATACACTCACACATAAAGGTAATAAAACATTACATTGTATGCAAGAGAGTGAAGAGGTGAAAAAATGATAATTTATTATTTGATGCAAAGGCACAAGGCTAATTCATAGTTATAGAAGTGTGAAAAATACAAGTATTTGCTCTAAAAACTAAGGGAAGAACCCTTTATAATGAGCAACAAGCTGCATCTTATGCTCAACAGGTGAAAGAGAGAGATAGGATGTGGCAAGGACATAACCCTAGTCGCCATCTTGCAAAAACTTGAAATATCTACAAAATAAATTTGATTTGAAGGCAATGGGGAATATTTCCAAAGCATCCACCATACCTGTATTGATTAAAAAGAGAGAAAAGTGTCAAAAATCCTATGGAAAAAATGCTAAAAACATGGCCTAGATATGGTTGTCTAACAACAAAAGGAAGTTGTAGATCATAAAGGATACATGGGTGTTGCATTCATGGCACTAAAATTCATGGAAATACATTTAAAATTATCCTCATATCTTCATGCCCCAAGATCGATCAATTGGGATGGTCACACAACATTCATGGCTCTATAGAAGAAGGTAAGTGTAGTAAAATGACACAAGTTTATTCTCAAACACCTTACAATAGTTGGCCTTGACTTCCATCTTTTCTCACCTCCTCTACCATGCATTAGCCTTCTTTTCCTCTATCATTGGGGCTTATGAGGGGATTAGGAACCCGTTGGAGGTTTCAGTGGTTCCAAGAACCTCTAAAATCATCAACACTCCTTGCTTTGTTGCTTGCTCTTATTTTCCTTAGTTGCTCGTTGATGTTTTCCCTCCATTTAGGCTCATTTTACTTTATCAAGGTTGCATGAGAACTAGGAACCAATGGTTCCTTGCTCACATGGAACCTCCAACTGTTAAACTTTATCCTTAGGTGCATTTATTTGTTGGGTGGTAGATAGGCACTAGGAATCAAAACCATTTCCTTTTCCTTCATCCTTTTTAACTTTTCCTAAGTCACCTACTACTTTGTGGAAGGGAAATTGATTGAAGAAAGGGAATAAAACCCACAACCCATAGGCAAATATTGACATCATGACCCACACTAAATATCTCAAGTTGATTATCACTAGTGAGAAAATAAAGGGGGCAAAAAGTGATAAAAATCATGGTGACTTTTGTAGGATGTTTTCTTGCTAAAAATGGAGAACTAGTGGGCTTAAGAATCCATTCAACATAGGATTCATAGGGCTAACAAAAACTAAGATAGGTCAACCTTGACAAAAAAAATTAGACATGGGAAAAATCACTTGGAGAAAGAAAAACAACCTAAATAATTCATCCTAATAGGGAGAATGGAGGGTGTCCAAAGCACTTCCTAGAAAACGAGAATACTAAACTACTATGTATAAATATTTACAAACAAGGAAGTCAGTTGCCATATCTTTCCTGTGTCATAGACAAGTCTTTTAAAGGAGTTGATCTCCCTCAAACCATAACTACACTCATTACCCAACTACAAGCACTGATTTTTTTTCTCTACATGCATCAAGGCATAATTAATGCCCATGTAGTGAAGATTCATGTCGCCATAAACTTTTCCACTACATTCTAGCCACAAAACATAAGTTCTTGACTCATGTAATAATGCATTAGGCATTCATACAACAATAGTGATAATTTTTTGGGAAGTACATCAAAAACAAAATAGACACCATTTGTAGAGGAAAATACACCTTTTTCATCCACACGCATAATTCTATTATAATATTTGACCTATTCATAATGTATCCAACTCACATGGTGATGAAAATTATGCCATATCTACCTACTGACCTATATAGGGAAGCTCTTCCTCATGCACACCAAATGAAAAACTTTGAAACTTAGACATACTGTCAAGTTGAGCAACAAGGGAACCACCTCTTGACACGTGTTACTACTCAACATCACTAAAATAAGTCTATTAGTCTCAAGTGAAACATTGAAGCTCAGGTGCATTATCCCCAATACAAAAGGTCACATCTTCATCCTGAATGAAGAACTCAAATTCAATTTTGTTGGATTTAGGGACAGTGGATAGCCAACATACCCCATAATTACTTTTACTGATGCACATTTGATCTTTGGGTCTATGAGACACTTTGGATGAAGAACTAAATCTTCAAGTTGTCTTTCTATTTTAATTCCTTCCTTGTTGGCAGTTGGCTGCAATAAATTTAGACCTATAGCACAATCCATCCTCCACATCTACTATTGTAGAAACATCTTTTTTTGTGGTTTCTTCCTCATGTGCAGAAATATGCATGAAATCCAGTGTATGCTCTAAATAATCAGCTACATGAATTGATCCATCTAAAAAAAATATGCTCGATACACAGTCATCTTCATGTAAGGAGCTACAAATTTCATCTGAACATGAATCCTCATTAGCCTCTTCACTGAATTGGAAAGCCTATTACTGCATATTGTTGAAGTCACCATCATTCCAACTCATTGAGTTGAATTATTGATGCTTCAAGTTTTTTTTTTAATGTAGGTGTGGATGTTGTCTTTCATAGTTATCAACAAAACATGAGATTCCATTGAATGAGGGTAATAATTCCTTGTTTATATTATTTCCTACTTGCTATTCAAACTCATTTTGTTCACCCTCTTGTTGTCACAACTATTTTTTCTTATCTTTTTTCTTGAAAAAGGTCTAATTTTTCATTCTCCATGACATGTGAGGGCTCACAAATAGTAGGAAACATCTCCCTCATTTTCTCATCAAATCAATCAAATCACTAGATGATAGGTCCACCCTTGAAGAGTGAGATTGTGTTAGGACAAGAAAACTAATCAGGTGTAGGATTTTGCAAAGGAAGATGAAGAGTTCGTTGAATCTCTTGAGAAAGAATGGGCCTTTGAGAGAGTTGAGAACCTCTAAAATTTGGGATGATGAAAAGAGGAACCTAGGAGGTTGCCTTAGTTTCTTGTATGATTTGTTTCTCCCTGGTTGCCAACTTTTCCTTCCTTGGCAACAATCTTCCTTGCAAGATACTCCTCAAGTTTCATTCTCTATGTTTCCATTTGTTGCTTATGAAGATGAGATTGATAGGAAAGTTGATATTGCCATATATTGCATTATTTCTCCTTGTCAACATCCCTTAATTGTTCTTGAAAATTTAACATTATATCTTTGATGCTAATGTTTTCTAATTTTCTCATATTTTGGGGTTGACTAGGAGTATAAGAATGTTGATCAAAGACAAAATAGGCCTCTTGGGGCTGATGATAAGTATGTGTAGGTTTCCAATAAGGATAAGCAAGGGTAGGTGGGATGCAAGCACTAGGAAAATGTTGATAACCTACTGTAGTAGGGTTATTTGAGATCAAACTAGTAGGATTCCCACTCTGATATGAATGATGGGGAGGGAGAAAATTGCATGTTCATAGAATGGAGGGGAAAAGAATGTATCCCTATGATATGTTGAAATTCTTAAAGCATCACATGAGCTAATTTATTCAACAATTCTTAAAAATAGAACAATTAGATCTTCTGATATGAGGACATACAAACAAAGTCGCCATTTGATAGCCTTAAGCATGTAGACTGATTGAACCAAAATATTTGACTAGAAAAGTCACCATGGTGTTGAAGATACTACCCTAAAAGGAAAGATGCACTAAATAACACACTGAAATCCTTTAGTGGGTGATGTAAAGCTCGTGAAACTTGGTCCCACTAGGCATGCCAAAAATTATTGTTAATTTGAACAACACCCTTAATTGAATAAATGAATTCAATTGCTCAATGAAAACATGAGAATGTATTTAATATGTGGGAAATTTCTAATGAATTTGAAACTCTAGATGAAGGGTTGGTTCCCTCTCTAAACTAAGTGTAAAGTATTGATCCAACTCAATACTAAATACCTACAACTAAAAATTGAATCCTACTTGCTAATATGTGGGAACTTTCTAAATGAATTTGAACCTCTAGATGAAGGGTTGGTTCCCTCTCTAAACTAAGTGTAGAGTATTGATACAACTCAATACTAAATACCTACAACTAAAAACAAAATCCTACTTGCTAAAATTTCTAGGAGAAAAGAGAGAAGGAAAATAGGAAATGAAAGGTGACGTGTCAATGTTTAGAATGAATTCTTCCTACCCAAAATATATAGGACTCAATAAGAAAATACCATAATCATCCACACAGTTCTCTTTAGTATCATTTCCTAGAAGTATTCATGGAGGTTGAATTTTGGTATGGCACTAAGAGGGAAAAAATATCCACAATTAGCTTTGAAAATTAAAAAACATAACATAGATACATAAAGGATGATAAAATACACTCACACATGGAGGCAATAAAACATTACATAGGATGCAAGAGAGTGAAGAGGTGAAAAAATGATAGTTTCTTATTGATGGAGAGGCATATGGCTAATTTACAATTGTAGAAGTGCAAAAAATACAATATATCTACTCCAAAAACTAAGGAAAGAACCCTTTACAATGAGCAACAAGATACATTTTATGCTCAGTGAGTGAAAGAGAGAGAGGAAATGGTAGGGAGAGAAACCTAGTTTCCATCCTATAGAAACTTGACAAATTTGTAAAATAAATATGATATGAAGGTGTGGGGTACATTCCAAAAGCACCTCCATACCTGCATTGATGAAAAAGAGAGGAAAGTGCCAAAAAATCCCATGCAAAAAAATATTGATTCAAATGTGGCCTAGACATGGTCATCTAATAATAAAAGGACTATAGATTATAAAGGAGATGTGGGCACTACATTCATAGCTCTAAAATCCATGGAAATGCATTTAAAATCAACCCTATATCTCCACGACTTGATATTGGGTAGATGAGAGGGTCATGCAACATTCATGGCTCTACAAAAGGTAAGTGCAAAAGATGACCCAAGTTTATTCTCTCACTCTTTACAATAATCAACCTTGTCTTTAACCTTTCCTTGCCTCCATTTCCATGCCTTAACCTTCTTTTCCTATATCATAAGGGCTTATGAGGGGAGTAGGAACCTATCGAAGGTTTTGACGATTCCAAGAACCTCTGAAATTATTGACACTCCTTTCTTTGCCACTCACTCTTATTTTCCTTAGTCACTCATTGATGTTTTCCCCATGAGTAGGCTCCTTTTACTTTATTAGTGCTTTCATTGGAAATAAGAACCAACAATTCTTGGTTCCAATGAATCCTCCAACCATTAAATTCCTCCTTGGGTACATTCCTTTGTTGAGTGGTAGATAGCACTAGGAACCAAAACCATTTCCTTCTTCTTCACCCCTTTTAACTTTTCCATTGTTGCCCACTACTTCATGGAAGGAAAGGGAAATTGACTGAGGCAAGGGAATAAACACATAACATAAAATTACACATTGACATGATGATCCACACTAAATCACAAGTTGATTATCACTAGTGGGAAAACAAAGGAGGGCACAAAGTGACAACAATTAGATCATGTTGATAGTTTGGGGTATGTAACTACAAGGATAACCATGAAGACAATCATTCAAGTTCTTGTTGTAGATTTTTATTATCAAGAGATGCAAGAGGTAGAGAAATTAGTCTACCGGCCTCTAGAGATACAATATTAAAAACTATACACATCAAGAAAGGGTAATACAAGAAGTGGGAGTTCAAACTTTGGTTGACTATTCAATTATTGAGGGAGTTGGAGAAAATAAGATTGACTTGCAACAAATCCAACTAGGCATTGCATCACCCCAAATATTTTAGTCAGTTGATATTCCTCTAAAGAGAATATTGTTAAATCTAGATGGAGGAAAATTCATGCATGATGTGAGGTCTTTGGATTGTGAAAATTTCTTCTCAAATGATGCATTCATACAATCCACTAAGTTCAAAGCCCTAGTGTTAAAGAAAAATATAAGGTGTTTATACAAAGGATGGAAGATTAAATAAGCAAGCTAAAAAGGTGATAATAAGGATGTAGCTAAATAATCCTAAAAGATATTTGATTTTGACATGAGAAAGACAACTCTAGAAGAAGGAAGGAGACTAGTTAGAGAAAGTGGATGTTTACTCTTGAGTAGTTCTAGGAGAATTAGAGCATGGGCTTTGTTATTGAATTCCCCTAAATGTAGAAGGTCCACAATTCTATAATTGTAGTGTTAGAATTATGTTTTTCCAAAATGGAACATTTTATGGCTTGCAAGTAGATCAACAACATTGCACAAGTGAAAATTTTATATTTTAGGAAGATAGTAAGGCTATATGAGTTTTTGCTCATTATTGTCTTTGATAGAGATACCAAATTTGTGGGACACTTTTATAGTATGTTGTGGAAAAAGTTGAGCATTTAATTGTAATTAGTATGATATATTTGTTGGAGTAATTAGAACATCACTTGATAATTAATTAATCATTAATTAATTATTAGGTCCCTTATTACTTCATTCATTTAAGTAAAACTTAGGAGTGATTTTTTATTTATTAGATTGGGCTATTAATAGGTTAAATTGTCTCATTGGATGATGATCACACGTTGAACAATCTAATCAAATCCTCATCTAGGGTTTGTTCTTTTCTTTATAAGGATTCTCATTCATTGTAATCATTATTCAAATTATTATTCAATACATAAGACATATTTAGATGCTTGTGTGGAACAATCTTTTCTCTCTTGGTTGTATAAAAAATCAGTTGCTTTGATCTCTTGTTTGTGATAGGTATTTTGGTTGCAGGTGATTTCTAGGTACTGTGAGGTTCACTATCAACTCCATCATGGCATTAGAGAACCAAATCTGTGACTTCTTATCTAAATTCTAAGAAATTAAAGAAATTTTGGCCAATTTTTTTTTTTGGTATATTTTTGAGAAAAACGATTTCTGGGTTTTATTCACAATCACACAAAAATATCTGGGCATCCATTATATTTTGTATATAAAGAGAAGATCTTGCGAAAAGGCCTATCAAAGTAGCATAGTCTAGTCATTTTCCATACTGGCGAACTTTAAATTTTTACCAAATCACATGCTTTTGTTTTTTGGAATTAAAAATGCTAAGTTTTGTTTGTAGCATCAAAGTATTTTGTGGGTATCTATTATTTTTGCATGCAATGAGTACATTTTTTAGAAATCAAATTAGAAGGGTCATGTTTGTTGACTATTGGCTAACTAAATTTATCCTATTTTTCAAAAAATCATAACTTGGGCATACAATATTGAAATTGGGAAAACAAGATATCATCAAAAGCTGGTTTCGATCACTTTCTAGTGATGTAGGTCTCATCATCAAATTTTGTTGCTGGTTTATTTTATTCTCAATCAAAGTCAAATCTTCATTTTTCTATTCTGAGCTCATAAATTTTCACCTATATCCTTGATTTTTGCGATTCCAGTGGCGTTGGAAAGGTAGATCGATTCATGCAATTTTTTTAGAATCTACTCCAAGTACATTTTATTCAGTTTTTTGTGATTTCACATTTCTATCAATTACTTGGACACCTTAGCACCTGGAAAGGATCTGTTTGCGTGAGATGACTTCATTTGATTTGTTTTACATTTATTGAGGTTTTTAGTCTCTATTTTTCATTTGAGGAAGTATCATGGGTTTTTTGTTCATCCTTTTGTGGTCATCCTGGAAAAAGATAACTATGAGTTTTAGCCAAATGACATATTGACACATATTAGGTGGCTTGATCTTTACCCTTATCTTTATGGAATCACACCTACACCAAACACATCAAAGAACTATTCAACATGGGGTATTATCAATGATCATGTTGTAGGAGTGATTTGTTCTGGTGTTGATCATGACACCATGCGTGTTGTATTAGACATTGATTGTCCCCACACACTTTGGAATCGACTTTGGGAGATCCATGGAACCCTCATATCTCTCCATACCTAGAGTATTTTGTTACAAATTGTCTCATTCTTTTTGCAGATGCAAATTGTATATCCTTTGATGATGATACTTTAGAGGAGCTTGAGTATATCATAAGTCTTACATGTTTCAATGGTTCAAAGACTTTTCTTCAAGTTCCCACTCTTTAGATTGATATTTCCTCACCATCTTCCGTTGTTCCTGATCAATTTGGCATCACCACATCTTTGGCCCCTATTGGTTAAGTGTAGAAGGACATTCATCATCTTCCAGACACGACTACTTGGGATTCATATCTTACAGACATATCATCCTTGTTTGTAGAGTCCCATATTGCAAATTTTGAAAATTACTTTGAGGAAATTCATCTCCTCTTTGTTGATAGCCACATCATCATTGTTGGCCCACCATCTTCATCACCTTTGTAGCTTGTTCTACATTAGTCTTCACTAGTTTTTGGATTGACATCATCTTTTTTCGACATGTGGACACTTGAGCACATTTCAAAGTTGCACATCATTTGCATTTCGATTCCTAATTCACCCATATTTTTTGGATTGGCTTCTTTAGTCACTAGTGGATTTTTTTCTTCCTAAGGGGATAAATGTTGTTTTCATGAAGTGGACCATGTTATATCTTCAAGCATTCATCATTGGCACACAATCTCTTTCTTTATGGTGGGATTCATATCCTCATTTTCTCTCTCCTAGTGGGGGGACATCTATTGTACTTGTGTGATAGACACAAACCTTGGGGGGTAACATTGAGTCCTCCTATATCCTTCTTTCAGTAGTGTAGTTATTTCATTTTCTTTCTTTTGGAGAGGAGTTTTTCCCATGAGATTTTCTTCTTTTTTCTAGTTATGAGAGATTTCATTTGTTTATACATGGGTACCTCATTAGGCCTTGTAGCCAAGACCCATTCATGCATCCATCATTGCATTCTTCATTAGGGTTTTTTGCTTCTCCCTAAGTTGATATTAAGGGGGGTGTTGGAGTAATTAGGAAATCACTTGATAATTAATTAATTATTGGGTCCCTTATTACTTTATTAACTTAAGCTAAGCTTATGAGTGATTTCTATTTATTAGATTGGGCTATTAATAGGTTAAGTTGTCTCCTTGCATGAGATGATGACACCTATCACAATCTAATCAAATACTCATCTAGGGTTTGCTTTTTTCCTTTTTCAAGCATTCCCATTCATTGTAATCATCATTCACATTATTATTCAATACAAAGGGAATATAAGATGTTTGTGTGGATCAATCTTTTCAAGCTCTTGGTTGCATAGTAAATTAGTTGCTTCGATCTCTTGTTTGTGATAGGTTTTTCAGTTGTAGGTGATTTGTGGGAGCCATGGGATTCACTATCAACTTTAGCAATATCATATTTAGATGGTTGGTCAAATGAAGGTGGTTAATAGGAGACTTGGAAAATTATTGTGATGTCTAGTAGGAGAAAATCCTAAAATGGGACTCAATCTTGATGCAAACTAAATTTTCTTATAATAATTTAGTGAATAAAAGGATTGGAAGAATCTTGTTCCAAATTGTTTATGGATAGAGTCAAAGAAGTGTGGCCAAATCATGCAATATCCAAGGAGTGAAAGGAATAAGTATAAAAGAAAAAAATTATGGATTACATGTGTGATGTACATAGACAAGTATATATATAGTTGGAGAAGAGTGATGCACAATACAAATAATGCATGGATATGAAAAAGAGAGAACTATACTTTCAATTTGGTGACATGGTCTTAGTGCAGTTATTCAAGGAGAGCTTCCTAAAATAAATGTATAAGTTAAAAATGGAAGAAGATTATACCATGCAAAGTCTTGCAAAATTTGTGCAAAATGCATATGAGATAGAGTTGTAGGAAGGAGTTGTTATATAACATATCTTCAATATCATAGGTTTGTACCCACACATTGAGGGACAACCTAAAGAAGAAGATGATGATGATATAGACTTTAGATTGGTGGATTGGAGACAAGAATTGCTTGAGAAGGTGCAAGTATAAATTAAGCAAGTGATTGATACCAAAATTAAGAAGGCATGCTGAAATGAGTATATGGAATATTTGGTCAAGTGGAAGGGCCATGGAGTTCAAGCTGAGACATGGTTTAGTGCATTTGTATTTACAAGACACAATAAAACTATAGTAGACCTAACAAAATGCACATGAGTAGGGGCTCATGGTTGATTTTTAATTGGGGTGTTTGATGCAAGAATATTCAAGTACATAAGCAATAATCATCAACTAAATATAGATTGGGATAATAAGCGACTTGCAAAAACTTGGTGTATGCATAGTAGTGTAGAGTAGTCTCAATAAATATTTACATAGATATTTGTGTAAAGTTTGGAGCTTGTGTGCTAGGCACATATAAATGTTTTTTAAAGGTCACATGTAGATATAAGTCTCAATGCATTAGGGAAACTTATGTGTTGGCATGGTCACTTGGTCGATGATGCTTTGGCACAATTATTTGGAATTCGTGCACAGTGTGAGGGGGAAGGAATAATCATCCATATGTTGAATAAAATCAGATATGGAAGGTAGATGAAACACTACATTTAGATAGTTGGTTGGCAAGTTTAATGAGCTATTTAATTATCACAATTTTTCTTCTTATACCTAGATCAATGAGGCTAAATAAAACTAGTGAAGGTTGCTAGCCAAAAGAAGGTAAAGGAAGCTAAGTTTGAAGGAAGTTCATTGGAGTTTCTATAGATACTAAATTTAGTCATCATAAATGGTTTTTGTAGAGCTAAGCTTGAGAGAAAACATTATGTCACTATGTTCTCTATATTAAGTTAATTATGTTGTTGATTTCCCTTTGTAGATCTTTGTAAATGGTCCCGAATATTGTATAAGAATTTGTATCATGTAATTTCATTGTATTTTTATCATTTGTGTTTGATTTCATTGTGTTAACTTTGAAGGCTGCATGATTTAAGGCATCCTTTTTTGGGACCCATAATTATTATTACATCACATACCCATAACAATTCCTATTTGGTTTTGTGCCCATTTTGAGAGATTGGATTAGAACATTTACATATTGATAAAATGTGCAATCTAATGTGATCTTGAGCTCCTTTCCCATGTCATTATTCAATCATTACACACATTCCCACATAATTTTCCACCTTATCCATGTATACATGCATTTTGATATATTCATCTAGATTATGCATTTATTGTGCCTCCATGTACCCATCCCCATACATTTGATATCCACCTTGATTTTTCCATTCCCATGTCTCAAATTACTTATGTGGGTGTGAGGTTGATCTTTCACTTGCAAATTTAACCCTTTAAATTTTAGAATTCAAGAATTTCTTGACTCCAACCTATTCCTTCTCACTTAGAGTTGGTTAAATATATGCTTGCATGATTTATTGCTATCTACTATATTTAAAGAAATTTAATTGAATTTATCTATCATCAAGGAATATCAAGGAAAACTCATTCACATTTATGAAAGGAAAATGATAGTAAAAGATCCATTTTTTTTAGATTTTAGGAATCAGTCGAGTATCCGTCCCCCTATAAACTGCAGTGCGCTTGGTAAACTTTTTTCACGTAATCGCTGGCGCTGGCGCGACACGCCCTCCAGTACCACAGGTTTGGGGGGAGACTAGACTTCGTGACCTCTTGCCTGCAACAAGATGCTTTAGCCAATCAAGCTAGGCCCTCCACCCTTAGTAAAAGATCCATTGGTGCACTAAAAAGAACTCAAATCTACATAAACTATAGACAATTTGCATGATTGAAGTATGCCCTCAATCTTTTACATGAGCATAGAGTTGGCCTTTTTGGGGGGTTGACCTAGGAGAACTTGTCTCCTAGAAATTTGACAACCCTCTAAACATATTCTTAAATATAATTTGTCTAGATTGTTAAGTATACAACAATGGAGTATGCGAAGTAGGAAATGAGGGCGCACATTCATTACCAAATCAAAATTATGGCTAGAAGTCAAATTTGTAGCTTATCTAACCCAAATCCATGAACTTGACCCCTTATAGAGTTGATGGACTATTAAGAACTCAAGAGAAATATCACATTTATGATCCCAAGACATCTAGATTTTAGTGCATCAACAAACATTAAACATTCATATTTCCTAGAGATAAATGACATTGACCTCATTTAATTTCATCAAATAATATTGATTATTCAATTATAAATCTCACAAATGTTATTAATCTAGGTTAATTATTCTTATGTATATGCATGTTTTGATTAGAGGGGAAAAATAGGTTTTAGAGGGACCCGAAACCCTTCACAAATAGGTTTTGAAGGGACCCAAAACCCTTTTAGAACAAGTTTTGAAGGGACCCGAAAGCTTGCTGCAAACAAATAAATCATAGACAAACAACAACTTAACAATAACAACCATCAACAAATAGACTAGACTAATCATGCTGCAAAGAATAGGTTTTTAAGAGAACCTTAAACCCTCTACAACCAGGTTTTTATAGGGACCTTGAATCCTAAACTACACACAAACATTGCTTGAGTTAGCCAAGAAACTACACAGCTTGCTACAACCAACCGCTCAGAACATCCATCACTGAGCCAAGAGAAAGCAACACCATGATGACATGTACCATCCACATCGCCTGAACTGGTTCTTCAAAGGATATCATATGAGAAAGAGGGCAATAAGAGCTCCCTTTGAGAATGTTTAGTCCAGCCAAACTCCCTACCTCAATAAGAGAGTTGAAATGGATGATTGAATGCAAGGTAGGAAGAATCCCCTTGAAACATCTTCTAGCTAAACAAACCAACTCAATCTCCACCTCTAAAGGAGAGAGATCCCCTCTATTAGAGAGGAAGACATGAGCACCCTTTCCACCAAAGACAAATCTCCAACAACCTCAAACTCCACCTCAATAGGAGTGGATTTCGCCTAAGAAAAAACAAAAGAGTATGCCAAAAAAGAGGGCTTCCCATCACATCCACAACAACTATCTCCACCTCAAAAGAAGAGGTCTCCACCTCTATAGGAGTAGTCTCCACCTCAATAGAAGATATTGACCCTATAACCTAAGAGAAAGCCAACACTCCAGTAGAAAGGTAAACCACCACATCCTTTGGCAGCCCAACCTTTAGGAACTTCAAGAAGATCTTAGAATGAATATTTGAAATAGGAAAAAGGGCTCCCTTATACCTCAAGTTCATCTAGGGCAACATAAATAACTTTATACATAGCCCAACCAACAACAACATATTAAATAAGGGCAATATAATCTGCCTTCAACTCCAAGAACATCTGGGTCTTGATAAGACATAACCCAAATAATAAAACAAACTCTGGGTGTAGCCTAGTCATCAAAAGAAGCTCCAAATGAGCAACACAACTAGCATCCTTCAAGAGAAAAACAACCCCCATCAGTAGCAAAATCATCACAGAATTTAGGGGGAACAAGACCACGTGGTCATTTTGCAACTCCATCACAACATAAGAGAGACTAGGGGGGACACCTTCAAACACCAAGCAGACACCCATAGCAGCAATAGGGAGGGAAAACCACCACTCCACCTCAGTCTTAGTAGCAATAAAAATAATAAGCCACTCCCTCTTGAGACCCAGAACACCCCTTGCCACCTCAGACAGCCAGATGAACTGCATAGATACTGCACCGAAGGAAAAAGGCATCAACCCACCCCAAACTCTAAAACAAAACCCCTGAGGAAAATAAAACAACTACTAGGGGATCTCTAACAGCCACAACTGGCCCAAAAAACAAACATCACCCTTGAGGAAAAACAAGCCAACACGGGCACCCATAGAGTCATCAGCAACCACCATCCAAGATAAAACAAGGCTACCACCAACACCAAAGACCAATGGGAATCGGACCAAGAAGCGACCAAGAGGGAAAGATCTCACTAAATAAACAGAGGACCCAGTCTCAAAAAAAGTCGAGACCAAGCCCTCAACTTTAGGCCCAAGAGAAAACACCGCTAGAAGAGGAGTTGCCTGAAGGTCGAAAGCCACAGGAGCATACACCACAGTTTCTGTGACCCCAAAAACAACCTTTGCTTCAACTCCAACCGCGAGCATCCCCAAACCAACATCAACTTCATGAAAGCATGCAAAGAGTAGCACAATATCCAGAACTACCCAATCCTCATCGTCATCCTCTCCACCTTCGCCATCACCCTCTGCAAAATTCGAACCACGCCCCCCACTCCCTTTCCTGCTCTTCGCCTGCATCTGCTCCATCTTTGTATATGCATGTTATAGTATTAGTGTTGGATAGTTTATTTTCTTTATATTCCAAGTCAGGTCATCCTCTCTTATATGACCTAGTTTCCCCCTACGAGTTCTCATAAATATTAGGGTTTAAATTTGTAATTCTCTAATTTTTCTTATTTCTAAATATGATCCATCTTTCACTCTTGGGATTTATTGATACATCCTTATTCTAAGGTTTGGTATGCTTATTTACATATTCTATCTTTCACCCATCCTACCCACTCTTATTGGTTGTAGGATTTATATTTTACATGTGTTTTAGATATGATTTAGAATTGATTTTTGATATAAATCAAATCTTCACTTTTATACCATTTACAAACATCTATTAAATTTTTGAGCCTTTATTGAATACTTTTGTGAACCCTACTCATCATCCTCTTAGAATCTTTTATATATTATGGATTATCATGGTTCTCTATCCTTGGCATCTATTCATGCCCCTCACTAATTTTGAAATCTATAATTTTTTTGACATGTAATCCATCTATTCTTGATTCATTCATGATGTAAATCATCATGCAAATTGGATCAAATTATCTATGGAAGAATTGTACCATCATATGATCATTACTTTTCCTTCCATGTTGGATACCCTTACTACACCCATACATGATTCTCACATGTTTTCTAATTCTATGAATAGTGATAATAATGCATTAGAGTCTAATTCATATGTTACCTTTCAACACCTCTCTTTCATTAGATTTGACTCATGATACATCTATTGTGAAGGATATTCATGATACACTTATTTCCTCCATTGCTATTAATGGCTCATAATGCGATGAGGATACACTTGCTTCACCTACTCATGACATTGTTGCAGCATCTTATGATATTCCTTCTACATGTCACAATAGTTTTGCATCCTCAGAGTCATGTCTTTTGGATAACATATGTCATGTCCCCATCCTAGTCAGCACAGCTGGTGACAAGGTTAGCCTATCATTTCGATCCTCATAGGCTGACAGGAGTGTGCAGAGGATCATTTGGAGCCGTTGCTCAGTGTTTGGTAGCTCCAGTTTGCAGTTGTATCAAGTTGGGCCTTCGCAGAATCTTCCAGTGAGCATTTTCAGGAAACTTTCTATTTTTAGGAAGTTAGGTCAGGCGGAAGCTGCTATTTCGGGCAGGGCACCTGGTTCAGCCATTCAGCTCAGAATCGAACCAGTTCAGCAGTTGGTTGTTTAGACGGAGAAATAAGGAGTATTTAATGGATTATTAAATATTTAATATTTTGACTTTATAATAAAGTCACTTTATTGAAATATTGAAATATTTAATTATTTGGCTCAATTATAAAGTATTTATTATACTTTATAATAAATTATTAAAATGTGACTTAATGAGTATTTTATATTCATTAAAAGTGGACGCCAATAATTAATTATTTCTCCTCAGTCAAAAGTGCAAATTAAATCATTAATTTAAATGATTTATTAAAATGGAGATTGGGTCGAATTTTCTTCAAGGCAATATATACCTTCTCAAGGCAAAATCGAACTATCTTGTTTATTATTCAATTTTGTCTTTATTGCTCTGAGCATTGGAGTTTGCAAACCCAGGGTTTCCCCGGAGAACGAAAACCTTTAGAGATCGTAAAGCAGACCGAGGTCGAAATACCAAGAAGCTTGCACCTTGGTGGTTTCATCCAAAGATCACAGTTTGAGATTATTGAGTTATTTATTCAGAGATTTACAGAGGAAATCATCAGATTGTTAAGGCGATTTCATCACAAGGCTTTGTTCAGAGATCAGGTATCTTTTCTTGGAGTCCGTACCAATTTTGTTGCTGCTACGCATGTATGCATTGCACTGCCAGCCGCATCTTTTATTTCTCTTCTTCGTAGATATCACCGCTTTCTCGATCCCCGGCCTCTACCCTAGGGCGCTATTTTCTCTGGCTTTTCCTCGAGATCTTGTACTAGCCCGAGGTCGAGATTCAATCTTATTTCCTCACATACACCGTGACGGCTGATACCGCCATTTCTAAAAATACCGTGCTCTTTAATAAATTCTTCAAGTATTGCTTTCCTTGTTCAGATTTTGACATTGTAAAAGCTCAAATAAGATAATATATTGATGCGCCTTGTTTCCTAAGCAAGATTTGAGTCTTTAAATGCGTTCTAGAATTTATTTGGAATTTATTTGCATTTATTAGCAAAATCGCATTTTTCATTATTTGCCTGAAAACCTCAAAAAAATACAAAAATCACAAAACTTGCAAAAAACCTCAAAACATCAGTTAGGGTTTGGAATTTGAGAACCACCAGGGTTCTGACAGTGGTATCAGAGCACAGTTATCCTGCCATCCTGTGCTTTTTCAGTTGCTTTTTCAGTATTCAGTGTGCTTTTTGGTTGCTTTTTCATGAGCCGAGATCCTATTCAGTATATTAGAGGCGTAGGGACAGGCAAAGACGAGGATTGGACAGGTCCACCTATCCCAGAAGGTTAGACAGTGTCAGGGGTGCTTGGTATTCACAGATCCAGTTCTGACGGTAGTGAAAACAGTGTTGCAACCCTAATGGCAGAACGTGAGACTTCCTCAGAGACTCGCAGGGATCCAGGGAAGGCGCATACAGAGGGTGATATCACCGATGAGGAGTTTAGACGGAGGCACGATAATATGATGGATATGATGTCTCAGCTGATGGGTACCATTAGACAGTGTACGCCCACACAACCACACTACATTCAGATTGGACAGACGAGCGGGACTGCACCAGTGGATCAGCCATTGGCATCCGTACCTCGACAGCCGTCTCCGATCTATCAGGAGCGTAGGCCAGGCCAGCCTACTTTCTTACCTAGGGAGACTCCACCCCTGGGGACTTCCAGAGCGAGCATCGCATGATCAGAGTTTCAGCCACGTAGGTATGTCAAGCATGACTTGATCAGATTTCATGGTGTGAGATGTCACTACCGAGATCCGCAGGCACTTTATATTTCACGAAGCCTAGGATGTCTATAAACCCAGAGGAGGAGGTAGATTTGACCGCAGACCCCCACAGCATCAGCAGCCGCAGCCACAGGTGAATAGGGATTTGCAGTATGCAGTGAGTAAGATTACATTGCCATATTTTGATGGATTTGAAAAGACATCAGCGAGGTCTTGGGTCCAGAAACTGGACAATTACTTGTCACTTAGGCCTATGCAGGAGGATGAGGCAATTAAATTTGCTACTTTACATCTTGATGGAGTAGCACACGATTGGTGGCACCATGGCATGTACACGCTAGGCCATCATGCGGTCAATACCTATCAGGAGTTCACCAGCAGACTGATAGAGATATTTGATAAGAAGGATCCAGAACTGTATTTCAGAGAGTTGGCTCAGCTCAGACAGACAGGCAGTTTGGACTCATACATTGGTGAGTTTCAGAGAGTGGCAGTCATGGTCACGGGAATTTCAGAGCGGAGACTTATCATACTTTTCGTTGAGGGTTTGACAGAACCCATGAGAGGTTGGGTTAAGGCTTTTGACCCAACTACACTTCAGGAGGCCATGCGGAAGGCGCAAAGCATGGAGCTTGCAGCACCTCGCAGCAAGTTCAATTTAGGGTCAACACCATACACGAGACCCAACAGGCCTTTTGATAGAAACAATGACAGGAATAGGCCTTTTGACAGAAGAAAGGATCAACCGGATCCTAAGAGACAGAATGCACCACCATTTGACAGGGAAACGTTGAATGAATTGCGTAAGAAAAAGTTATGTTTTGGTGCAAGGCACCCTATGATGAAAAACATATATGCCCACTTCGTCCGAAGGTCAAAAATAATCAAATGGAGTGGTTTTACGAGGGCGAAGAGCAATCTGATCTGTCAGACCAGCAAGCTGATTCCGAGCATTCAGATGATGAGAGGTCCGAAAATGAGGTTGAACATGAAGGTGGAAGGAAGCTACAGGAAGCCCATTTGACTAGCCTTCAGAGAGATGGATCATTTCGACTTTGTGGGCTCTTAGCAGGTCAGAAGGTGATTACCTTGTTGGATACTGGTGCTACACACAATTTTATTGATGCACGTTTAGTGGAGAGGCGTGGCATCCAGACAGAGGCCTTCGAGGGTATTCGAGTCAAGGTGGCTGACGGATATACTCTCAGGTGTGACCGAAAGATTACTGATCTTCCGATGAGACTGAACAACTATGAATTCAAGACTGAATTCTATGTTGTTAATATGGGAGATACAGATGTGGTATTAGGGATGGCATGGTTACATGATCTAGGTGAGTTCACACTCAACCTACGTGATATGGAGATGAAATTCAAGGTTGACGGGAGACCACATGTCATCAAGGCTATCAGAGACAGTAATCTTAGGATGGTTTCATTCAGACGGATGGAGAGGCTCATTCGTCATGATATGGTTGACTGGGCAGCAGAGTGCATGTTGATGCCAGCCCAGCAGGAGCCGCAGAAGGGTGAGTACCACCCTGACATTCAGATTTTGAGGACTAAACACTCCAGAGTGTTTAGTGACATCCCACCTGGTAGACCTCCAGACAGAGGTACGGAGCATATTATTGAGTTGGAGGAGGGCGCAAAGCCTGTGATGATCACTCCCTACCGACATCCGAAACGACTCAAGGATGAGATAGAGAAGACCATTAATGAGTTGTTAGCTATGGGTCATATCAGACCTAGCAAGTCCCCTTTCGCTTCATCGGTTGTATTGGTGAAGAAGAAGGACGGATCACTTCGGATGTGCATCGATTACAGGCAGCTCAATAAAAGAACAATCAAGAACAGGTACCCTATTCCACGTATTGATGAGCTGATAGATGAGTTGCACGGAGCAGTCTTCTTTACGAAGATTGATTTGAGATCAGGGTACCATCAGATACAGATGAGGGAGCAGGATATTGAGAAAACCGGCCCTGTCATTATGGGTCACTTTCCGAAGTTCTGGTTATGCTCTTCATAACTCAATGCACCACCTTCGTGCAACTATGAATCGTGGTTTTTAGTGTCAAATTGAGAGATTTTGTGTTAGCCTCTTTGATCTATTACTTTGGTTTTATAGCGTGTCATGGATTATATCCGTCATTTGGATACAGCCTTGGGTATCTTGAAGGACGCAGTCTTTCTATATAAGGAATCCAAGTGCGAAGCTTGCATGGAGGAGTTGTTATATCTCAAGTACATCATCGCTGCCATGGAGGAGTATGGACCTCAAAAATGTCCCAGCTATTGTTGATCGGCTGTACTCCAGAACCTTACACACTTAGGTTTCATTATTGTGTGCATCTCTACAGAGATTTAGAGTTACGGTTCTCACTGCCACCAAGACCCCTTACCGGACTTGACTAAGAAGGGGGCTTTCTTTGGTCACCACAAAGCAGGATGCTTTGACAGGTTTAAGGTGATCATGACTTCATGTCCAGTGTTAGCATTGCCTGACTTTACGAAGTCATTTGATTTATTTTGTGATGCTTCAGGAGAGGGCATTGGTGCTGTTTTGATGCAGGAGCGACACCCGATTGCATTTGAGAGCAGGAAACTCAGGGGTCCTGAGAGATTTTACAGTATCTATGATAAGGAGATGTTAGCCATTATGCATGCATTGGCTAAGTTCAGGCAGTACCTGGTAGGCAGCAAATTTAGTGTACGCACAGATCATAACAGCCTGAAACATTTCCTAGGACAGCGAGACTTGAATGAGAGGCAGCAAAAATGGGTCAGTAAACTGCAGTCATATGACTTTGATATCACTTTCATTAAGGGAAAGTGGTCATTGTAGCCGACGCTTTTGTCTCATGACCCCGCTGAATGCCTTAGCTCGTGATCACAGAGATTGGAGTGCATCGACATTGGTCGGTATGCTAAGCATATGGACGCCTAGCATCGCTGATTGTGACTGAAAGTGTGGATGACAGCTATTAATCATCAGATGACTTGATCATTTACAAGGGTGTATTCTTTGGTTCCCACTGAGTACCTGACTGCCAGCTTTGAGAGCCTTTCACGACCTTCCTATGGCGGCCATCCCGGATACTATGCAGACTTAAGCAAATGGTTCGAACGTTTTATCATAGGCATTGAAAACCGATGTTGCGATGTCCTATGGAGTGTCTCTGCGTTACAACAACAAGCAGAGCAATATTCTATCCCCGCCGATTGCCTGTTTCCAATAATACCCCATAGGAAGTGGGAGTGTTTATCGATGGACTTTATCACGGGTTTGCCGAAAGCCCAGGGTAAAGATTGCATCTACGTAGTGGTGGATCGGTTGACTAAATATGCACACTTTTTCCCGATTACTACTACTTTCACAGCATCGCAAACTGCAGAGTTGTTTTTCAGAGAGGTATTCCGGCTGCATGGATTGCCTCGGACGATAGTCAGCGATAGAGACAGTCGGTTCATGAGCAACTTTTGGCAGGAGTTGTTCAGGCTGTGCGGAACCGAATTGACACCGAGTACCAGCTACCATCCGCAGACAGATGGACAAACAAAGATTGTCAATAAGTGGGTGGAGGGTTATTTGTGTAATTACATAGCTGGTCAGCAGAGAGCTTGGGTGAGATGGATCTACTTGTGCGAGTATTGTTATAACTCGACTCACCATATGACGATACAGATGACCCCCTTTATGGCTTTGTACGGGTATGAGGCGCCCAACCTTCTGGATTTGATATTGAGCGATAGCAGAGTGCCGAGTGCAAGGGATATGATGCAAAGTCAGCAGGACATATTGAGGTCTCTCCGAGACAATATCCAGAGGGCACAGAATCAGCATAAGCAGTACGCTGATCAGAAGAGGGTTGAGCGTACTTTTGAGGTGGGTGATATGGTGTACCTCATGTTGCAGCCGTATCGTCAGTCTACTCTGCGGAAGAGTGGGGCAGAGAAACTAAAACCGCGCTACTATGGTCCATTTCGTGTTGTCAGACGAGTGGGCGAGGTTGCTTATGAGTTGGACTTGCCAGCTGATAGCAAGGTCCATAATGTATTTCACGCCAGCTCAAAAGGCAGGGAAATTGATACTAGTACCTGAGACTATCCTCGAGATGAGAGAGAGACACCTACGGAGGCGTGTGATCAGGGAATATCTGGTCAAGTGGAGAGATTTGCCAGTGGAGGATGCTACATGGGAGTCAGAGGAGATCTTACAGCATCCAGAGTTGAGATTGCTTGAGGACAAGCAATTTCAGGGAGGGCGGACTGTCATGTCCCCATCCTAGTCAGCACAGCTGGTGACAAGGTTAGCCTATCATTTCGATCCTCGTAGGCTGACAAGAGTGTGCAGAGGATCATCTGGGGCAGTTGCTCAGTGTTTGGTAGCTCCAGTTTTGCAGTTGTGTCAGGTTGGGCCTTCGCAGAATCTTCCAGTGAGCATTTTGAAACTTTCTATTTTTAGAAAGTTAGGTCAGGCGGAAGCTGCTATTTCGGGCAAGGCACCTGGTTCAGCCATTCAGCTCAGAATTGACCCAGTTCAGCAGTTGGTTGTTTAGACGGAGAAATAAGGAGTATTTAATGGATTATTAAATATTTAATATTTTGACTTTATAATAAAGTCACTTTATTGAAATATTTAAATATTTAATTATTTGGCTTAATTATAAAGTATTTATTATACTTTATAATAAATTATTAAAATGTGACTTAATGAGTATTTTATATTCATTAAAAGTGGACGCCAATAATTAATTATTTCTCCTAAGTCAAAAGTGCAAATTAAATCATTAATTTAAATGATTTATTAAAATGAAGATTGGGTCGAATTTTCTTCAAGGCAATATATACCTTCTCAAGGCAAAATCGAACTATCTTGATTATTATTCAATTTTGTCTTTATTGCTCTGAGCATTGGAGTTTGCAAACCCTAGGGTTTCTGGCAGACGATCGTTTCTGGAGAATGAAAACTCTTCAGAGATTAGGCAGACTGAGGCTGTGAAATACCAGTTGAAGCTTGCACTTGGTGGTTTCATCCAGAGAGCACAGTTTGGATTATTCAGTTATTTATTCAGAGATTCACAGAGGAAATCATCAGATTGATAAGGCGATTTTATCAGAAGGCTTTATTCAGAGATCAAGCATCTTTTTCTTGGAGTCCGTACCATTCTTGTTGCTGCTACAGACAGGGCGTACTTCTGTACCTGCAGGCCGTACTTTATTTCTTCAGAGATACTCGCCCTGCTTTCAGATCCTGGCTCTCAGTCCTAGGCGTTGGTTTCTCTTGGGATTTTCTGGAGATCTTGCATTGTATTCCGAGGTTGGAGATTCAATCTTATTTCTGGCCGTACAATTCTGCATTTATTACAGTCGCCATTTCTAAAATACCAGGTTCTTTAATAAATTTTCAAGTATTGCTTTCCTTGTTCAGATTTTGACATTGTAAAAGCTCAAATAAGATAATATTTTGATGCGCCTTGTTTCCTGAGCAAGATTTGAGTCTTTAAATGCGTTCTAGAATTTATTTGGAATTTATTTGTATTTATTAGCAAAATCGCATTTTTCATTATTTGCCTGAAAACCTCAAAAAATACAAAAATCACAAAACTTGCAAAAAACCTCAAAACATCAGTTAGGGTTTGGAATTTGAGAACCACCAGGGTTCTGACAACATATACCCTCTCATGCATGACAATGCGATGCATGATGATCATTCTTCTATGTCTCATTTTTGTTTAATTCATTCATCCCATGATGATGTCATACCTTATGGTGAGACATCTTTAGCTATTCAAGTGGAAGTTAGTGATGATGTTACACATTTTTGTTCCTTATATTATCACATTATGAGCCTTAGTGAATTTTTTTTATATAATTATGATGGTATTCCAATAGTTGGATTCACTTTGTTTTCTTTACACCAATTTTATGAACTTAACATTTGCTTTCAATGGTTATTTTTATAAACCTATTGCCCATAAGGAAGTATGGACATGGTGATGCCTTCTCATGATTTATTTTTTTATCCTATTATCAATATGATTTATACATATAATAAACCATGAATATAGAACATATGCATGACCTCACTTCTCCTCCATTTGGTAAGGTTCAAACCATAGTAGAACATGTGCATCAAGAGATTAATCTTTCTCATTATAACATATGCTATATTGATATTACAGATGACATAAAAAGGAAATCTCCCAATACACATGATGAATCATGACTATTGCTTAGATATCCCCACCTATCCTTCTCATTACTCACTATATTTTGTTATTTTACTTTCTTGGTTATATGTTCCTAGTTAGCATGTGGATGACACAAAGACATATTTAGTGGTACATGTTGACAAAAGTGAATTTAAAAATGTGTTGTGTTGTTTTTTTCACATATTCCTTGTGTTTCGTATCATTTCTACCTTATCCTTTTGCTTGCATCATGTTTCTTGTGATCCTCCTTTCCTTAATTCATCCATTTACCTTATGTGTCCTTACACGTTTGATCCTATAATTATATCATTCTTGTTGCACCTCCCATCCTCATTTCACCTTCTATATTATGTTTCATGTTTTGTTTCCTTATTCATGGGGCATATTTCTTATGTTACTCCTATGTTTAGCTCCCATTCTTATCTATGTTCTCCTACTAGTTTTCCTACATGCCTTATTTTGACCCTTATGTCATTTTATGGTCATGTTTACCAACTTAGGTTTTTATATGTTCCTTTTTATATACCCATGCTACAACATTTATGATACCCTCATGATCCATATCCTCCATGATATTGTGTTATTTTGATGCTATGATTACCATATTTACATCTTGTGATTCCATGTTATGATCCTTACCATATTCATATCTAATTATTATGATCTTTGTCATGCTTATCATCTAATTTAATGGTTATCACATCCATTTATGAGATTGATCAAGTTTACATCCTATGTTTATTATCCTTATCATGTTTGCATCTTATGCTTATCTTATTTCAATAACTTACCATCATATTGGTTTACACTTTCTTATTATGCTTCTAGAGCTACCTTACCACATTGGCATTTTGGGGCTAGTTAGGTTTACATGTGCCCTCATGATTACATCCTATCTTTGTGAACTTTGTATGCTTAACCTTCAATAATTTACCTATCTCTAATTATCAAATGATACTTATTTGGATATTGAGGGTCATCCTACCTTATCATATAGGTGGTTATATATTGTTTACAACCCATTATGTTTACATCCTATGTTTATTAGCCTTATCATGTTTGCATCTTATGCTTATCTTATTTCAATAACTTACCATCATATTGGTCTACACTTTCTTATCACACTTCTAGAGCTACCTTACCACATTGGCATGTTGGGGCTAGTTAGGTTTACATGTGCCCTCATGATTACATCCTATCGTGAACTTTGTATGCTTAACCTTCGATAATTTACCTATCTCTAATTATCAAATGATACTTATTTGGATATTGAGGGTCATCCTAGCTTATCATATAGGTGGTTATAGATTGTTTACAACCCATACCCATTACACTATCTTGCTTATATGGGGGAAATATCTTTGAAATGATCTCTCACAATCACATTTTATAGTGTGAACTCAAATAAACTAGCCATGTTTTAAGAGCTACATTAGGGACATCATAACCTTCTCCACACAATTCATTACATGTTATTTTGAGTGTTGAGATCCTTATTATCACTAGGGATAGCTTAATCATCCCCATGATATAAACTACATGTTATTTCTTGTATCAATATTCTTATTACCACTAGGGATACCTTAAGCATCCCCATGCTATAAACTACATGCTATTCCTGTATCAAGATCTTCATCACCAACATGGACCTATTAGCTTACCTTATTCATTGTGTTCTAATATTTCCATATTCAAGGCATATTCCTTTTCTAGTGACCTATGTTCTTATATGGGAGTTCTTATCTGGATTGAGGGCCACACCACTATTCTTCCTTTGTGCAATCTTATTCCTTAACATGTTCTCCAAACCATATACTTATCACACCTATTTGTTAGGATGACTCATTTGTTACATAATGCATTTGTTTAAACATTCATTACTTTATATATTTCCATGCTTAGATTACATTTATATTTCATTAATTTCTTCCCTCATCCAATTCCTTGCTTCCAATGTATAAAACCAATTGATGGGGATGTATTTTGTTACTAACACTCCTATGTTGAGATTGCAAAGAGTTATAGGTGCCTACATAGAGAATCATCATTGTGACTTGATAGATCACTATGACATAACATGCTAGTGTCTAATGTATCTTGCCATCCCATGGTTGCCAAGCTATGTAAAATAGAACCACTTCCCATACAAGCATATTTTGTTGCCCCTTCTCTCCCTAGGTCCTCCCTTCAAATTTTAGAATTCAAATTCAAAATGTTTCCAAATCTTATCCATTCCTTTCTTTCTTAGAAAGCCAACCAAACACAAGTTTGTATGCTTTTTTGTTGTTGTTGTATACTAGCATTTAAAGGAATTCAATTGTATTCATTATCATCAAGGAGTATCAAGGGAAATACATTTGAATTTTTGAAAGGAGCATTCTAAGAACACTTCTAGTAAAAATAACTCTAATTTTTATAATCATTTGAGAGCATTTATATAGCTCAAGCTTCTTGTCCTCAATCATTTGAGCTATTGTAAAGACAATTTTATTTGGAGGTTATCCTTAGAAAAATTATCTCCTAGCGATTTGACAACCCTCTAAAATGTTACAAGTCTACATAGTAGAGTATACAATAACGAGTTAGATAAAACAAGAAACACGAAGATACACTATACTGGTCAAATTTGCAATTAGAGGTCAAATCCATAGGCTTGACCCATCACAAAATTGAACGTCTTTTAAATCCAAAAGCAAATTAAAAATACATATCTTCTATTTCCAAATATTCATTTTTCAATGCATCAATTCAACTTTCCTAAAGCTAGATGCCATTAATCCTCTCATATGCTTACCTAAAATTGTATTAATTATTCAATCATCACTCCCATTAATATTATTAATTAATCTAGATTCAATTTATGTTTATTTATATGTATGTTATTAGATTAACCTTAAATTGCTATGAAAACATTTTTATTTTTCTTTACAATATTGTATAAAAAGTTTGTAACATAATAATATTTTTAATATTAACTATAATAGACAAAATATTATTTAACATTATAGTTTACTAAAAATAAATATAATTTTTTTAAGTTAAATTATAATAAATAAATAATATAACAACACAATTTTCATTATTTAATGGATATCAAAATCTTGTGAAAATAATGGCTTAATATTACCATGACAATATGATCTACCACCCATAGATATAATAATACTTAGATCAATAATTTAAAGTCTTTCAATCTAAGTAAAATATTATTTAAAAAAATTTATATAAAAGTTCCATCAAACAAATCAAGGGATACAATTTAATATAATTTTGAATAAGATGAATAAAGAAGAAAATTTGATATTGCGCTTTCATGCACACATTAGAATGCTTGATATTTTGTGTTCAAAAGATTTACAATTTTCATATCACTTCTTTCTTATAACATTTTGAAATTTATCATTATTGAAGAGAAAACTTCAATAATATTCTTCTCGAACTTATTTTATGTTACTATTATACTTACTCATAATACTTTGTGTCATTACTCTTACATTCTATTCTTCATATTTCTTATTTTCATTCATCAAGTGCTAATGTGATTCTTGCACCTTTTTTTTTAATTTGCATCATCTTTTTTCAATCTCCTTTCACCTATGCTTTATTTTTCATTTCTTATTTTGTGTATTTTTACTTTCTCCTTAATTTTTTCTTCTCATAATTCTTTTCCATATTCATTTCCATTAAACTTGCATATGTTTTCTCCTCTTGGTTATGTTTTTTTCTTGCTTCCTTTTTCATCAATCTTTCAAGGTTTTCTTCTCGTGGTGTAATTTCATGATCTAACATTATTTGTTGTTTTGTAGGCTTTCCCGACAATTTCTTTTGATGTTTCTTTGCCTTCATCTCTATTTCTTTTCCCTTCTTTCTTGTCAATGACATGGTTTTTATCTTCAATCTTTTTTTCATTCCTCTAACAATCCCTTTCCTTCCTCTTAAACCATCCTCCCCCTTCTCTTGGACACATTTAAGCTTCATTTTCTTTTTTTCCTTAAGCCCTTTCTTTTTCTCAAGACTCCATGGTACTTTATTTCTTAGTATCTTGTGACCTTCCTTTACTTTATTTTTTTTAATTATTATACATCCCAACACCATGCATCCCTTCAATATAGTAGCCACTCCTTTGATAACTTTTATGCAAATCTTAAGTAATAAATGGATGATCCTTAACATTGTGGACAACATGCTTTGCATCATTTTCAATCTACATGATATACAAATAATGAGTAAACCTGCATCAAAATCAATAAAAATAATTTTAGTTTATTATTTACTGAAAACAACCAAATAAAATTAAAAAGTAATTGATATAAGTTATGAATTCTTCATTGTTTAATTATCTAACATGAATAAATATAAGTTTTATATCATAGAGATTATGTGATAGATTCAAATGTTTCTATAAGTTAGATGGTTGAAAATGTCTATCTTAATAAAATTATTATATTTCTACATCCAAAATAAAAGTTACAAGGAAAGCAATAGAAACACAAATGACAAAGATATTTTATTTATTTTTGAAAAAATCATTACTCTAATATCAAAATGCTTGACTTTACTTGTTGCTAAGTGTTTGGGAAACGTAAAGTCTCACCTGTTAGAATAATAAAAATTATCCAACCCAACTTTAACATGTTCTCGATACATATATTTGTAAATTGACATTTCAAATTCAAGAAAGAACATTTCCTACAAAAAAAATTTACACTTTTATAAGATATAATAAATAATGAACAATCCTCTCTTTAAAATTGAGAATTAAAAAGAAAGAATCTTAAATGATTTAAAATTGTGTAGTGCATTATGAATTAAGAATTAAAAATAAAGAATCTTAAATGATAAAATTGTGTAGTGCATTATAAATGCTATTCAAACATAATAATAATAAATATATAGTAAGGATTGAAAATGAAATATGAAATATTACTTTGCAAAAGTTTTATTAGTATCGAAGTACAAAATCAATGTGATATCTACCTAATTAAGAAGATATGGAAATGAAAATTGATATAAATGAAAGATATGTTGTAAAAGAACAAGCACACAATTTTAATAATTGTCTATAACTATTTAATCATTTGAGTTTACTATTCAAATTGTTTGGACATGAAAAGTGTTTCAATTTGTCTTATCAAAGGTGCAAATTTATTTTATGTGTTATAGACCACACTAATTGAAGATTGTAATCATGCTATAGATGTGATGGTTTTAGAACATTAACCTTTTGAATAATCATATAGTCTCAAATAGCACTTTAATCACTAAGATACATTATGAGGTTTGTTTGCTTGAGAGTCAATCCGTGCATTGGATACATTGTCACCTTGGTCTTCTATACCCTAGTGCATAACATCCATTGCTATATCAAATAAAGTTTGCTAATCTCAAAGTCAGCATAACACATTTATCATCATTTCATTCATAATCATTTTCCTTTCATCCATATTTGAATATTTTTCATCCATCATTTTCTATCTTTCATATAACATTTTATTCTTCTGTAATGTCCCCTTTTTGACGGAAACACTTAAACCCAAATCTTGCATTCAAAGTGTTCTCGAAGAGACATTAGAAACGTTAAAGATCAATAAGTTTTAGTGATAACATCTAATAAGATCAAAGATGATATATATATTTCATTCTTGTCAAAGGATTATTCATTTTTCCTTCACTATGAGTGATTCTTCTATAATATGTTTCATAAGTATGTTAGGGCAGATCTTACTTCTTTCAAGATTCCATAGATGGAATTCTATTATACCATTTATCATCATAGCGAACGAATAGAGTCATTATTACTTATAAAGCTCAATAATTGCTGCAAGCATCATTATTGGATAATCGTGAATAATATATTATATATATATTTACTATATGTATATATTGTATGTGTCCACCATCTATGATGTATCTACGAATCTTAATATATATGTATATATTTAAATATATACTTATCAATTGTTAATATATCATTTCAACTCTTAATTACTTATCCATCCTAATATACTCAAATCATAACATACTTAAATATATTTATCTGTAACTTAGTATAAATGGCATTCAATAATTTATTTACCAAATATACGAATTACAATAGATACAACAACCATACTATATATATATATATATATTGAATACTTTTCAATCATAAATATATTTAAATATGACTGTCCACATAATATATTTAAACATATTTATATAACATCAGCCATAGTATATTTAAATATATTTATCAATGATCTGCAGTTTATTAAATTCCTAAATTACTTGCCAATCATCCACACTGAGTTCATAATATATTCAACAGATTTCATTTCCTAAATTAATAAATATTCATTATTTCTTATTTAATTTTATGGAAAGATACATACCTCTTACTGCCTGATTCATCTACAGATTGCCTACCTTTCCAGCCCGATGAATAGATCGATGCTATGAATATAAACAATGACGTATCCCAAATACCTTTCTGGCTGGTTCATGGTTTCTTTTCCAGATTATATATATCTCTCTGTACGTGTATAACAGCCTGTGCTTCTTTCTTATATGCCTTTTTCCATCTCCCATTCCCTCTCCCCTCGCTGCAATTGATTTTGCTTATTTTTATATATTTACATGCCTACGTGGGAGGCTGCATCCCAAAAGGCACGACTTTTCTATTAAGCTCCATTAAGCGCTGCTTTTCCTTAGTAAGTGAAATCGCAACATTTGAGGGTTCAATCGCTGCCTTAGTTTATTTGTTATTTATTTGTTTTTCGCATTATCTTTGATATGCTTTTATTTTGACATATATTATTTTATGTTTAACATTAATATGCTAACATTATATTATTATAATAATATTAAGTTAACATTAATATTTATATTCTTGTATCATATATATACATTGGTATTTACTGCACTTGTTAATAATAATTGTTCAAGAATATCAATTGTTTGTATTATTTGATATTTATATTATTTGATGATAATTATAATTATAATAATAATTATATTTACTTATATTTACATTAGTTATTTGTATTTTAATATTTACAATGTTGTATTTGATTATTATAATATTATTCTCTGATAACTAATATCAAATGGTTAATATATTTTAATATGTATTTTATTTATTTACTTGTTATTTGATACTTTATTTGATACTTGTAATGTCACAAATTCAGGGACATGACATCTTCCTTTCTTCTTTCGAGAGATCACTTATGCACTTTATGGACGAATAATCTCTCGAGAGGGCATCAATCATCCCATCTTTTCTAATTTTCCATTTCTCATCAAACTGGGGCATATCATCATCTTCTTCATCTCTTCTAATTTTTCTTCTTGGCTAATTTTCTTTTCTTTGAAGCAATGTTACTTTGAACATTGCTTCAAAGAGGGGCAAAATGTAGACACCTAAATCATTCCACATAGCCCTAGTCGTCGTCATATAATGCGCCTATCATTAATCACATTAATCATCATTATCTTAGTATCATTACCACATGCTATAATTTAATCATTAAATAATTTCCATTTATTAATCATCATATTAATTATCCATTAAATATCATTTATCACATCACATATTATTATTATTTAATAATAATTATTTCCCATTTAATCCCATTATCTATTTAACTAAATAATATTTTATTATTTAATTCAATGCGAGTTAATTACCTATTTTTAAATAATTTCTATTATCACTCATCACTTAACTCCTTTTTTCTCTTTAGTCACTCTTCCTTCCTTCATCAGTTAACTCTTCTTCATATTAGAAACTCAATCTTCTCTCACAACTTAACTCTTCTCCATTTTAGAAACCTCTTCAATCTTCATCAGTTAACTAAGCATGGAATTGGAAACTTCATGTGCACAATTATCCATCATTTTAACTCAAATAATTCATTATTATCCCTTCATGAATCAAAATGACAAATTTCCATTTATTAGTTGAGTTGACTCCATAGTCAGTTCGGTTAATTGAAGTCCTCAATCTTATCCCTATCTCTTGTTTGAATTTTCCTTAGAAAATCTATAAATAAGACTAGTCCTTCATCATTTGGGGATCTCATCTCTTATGCAAATCAACTCTATTGAAACATATCATTAGTCAAAATCAATCAATCACCAATCAAGTCTATTGTTATGCTACTGAGATTTAGCATCCATATCCAAAGGCAAAGCAACACCATATCATTTATTTTGAGGTTTGCAGTGGGATTGATAAATTAGATTTTATTTGATTTTAGTTTATTTTATTAAGTCTCTAATTTCTTATTTTCCAATTTCAATGCATACATTACCCACTTTTGCATGTTGTTACATGGGTCAACATTTAGATTCATATGATGATGCGTCACCAAACACACATTTTGTTGTTCATCAAGAAAATTAATAGACATCATCTTAGTTATTTATGCTCCTAAACTCTTTATTCACCTATGTTAGTGTGCTTCTTATGTCTTTGCACCTTCGTGATCTATAACATAGCTTGCACACCTTCAAAATCTAACAATTTAGCTTACTAAAGTGAAACTCTTACTTTCCATAGGCAACCGTCATGAAACTATAGTGGTGATTGTGTGACCACCCCAACAATTTAGCAATTATATCTTTGAGAAAAGGGTCGGTTTTTCTCAACATGGAAAGATTGGAATTTGAAATGACAAAACTACCTCTTCTTGAATTTTCTCACTTTGTGATACCTCTTCCCATCTTGTTAACCCTAGAAATGGATCCCATTCAACCTCTAGGTTTAATATACTAATTTTTGAATCATTTGGAGAGATCCTCATTCACTTTTCATAAGGAAATTCTACCATGTTTGAAACATTACCTTTTGAAACTTCCTATAGGCCTCTATCCAACATTTCTCAATCCCTATCCCTACATAGATATAGGAATGATGTGGATGTCTAATTTTATGTCTACCACTCTTATAATAGAGTTGTTAATTCCTAAATATTTTTTCCTTTAAGGTATGTTTCAATTTTATTCCATCAAGCCTTCTTGACATTTGCTTTGGATAATCAAGTAAATGGTTATAAATTAGAAATTTAGAGGTTGAAAAGACTCACAAGTTCACAAAGAAGGTGAGATAGATACACCTCTAGGCCCAAGAGAGACTGAAAGAGTCTTAGTGCATGTAGACGATGTGTCATAATTAGCATCAAATGGAACATAAGTTTTATGTGGGTAACATGAATTGAATGTACTTAGGTAAGGAGAGACAACACAATACTTCATGGAAGCTTAAGTTGTAATGTCCCCATTTTGAGCAAAATTGATTTGTGAACAATTAGCCCAGTTTTCCAGTTCTCTCAAAGGCTAACTGGTAAGGGAGAAATCCTAAATTCTTGGAGTGCACAAGATCTATCTTGTAGAGTGGTTGTTCATGGAGGTGAGTTCATTTGGTCTTGGTGACCCTCGTGTTGCTTTCAAGATTGATTTTCAACCTTTTGGGAGCTCTCCAAACTTCTTGGAAAAGTTCTATTTTTAGAAAGTTAACCAATTATCTCCGATCATCGTCCTAAGTCTTCATGATCAATTTCGTATGATTAGAATTGCATAGTTATATCATTTTGGTACTTTCCACAACTTAGGTAAATTATTGAGTTATTAAATAATTATACACTTAAGTTGTCTAATATTGAAAACATTGAGAAGACAACTTAGTGTAATAACTTGTTAAAGGTGTCAAGTTCTGCTTCAATTTGGACACCTAGGCTTGGGGGTCTTTGCACATTAAATTATTATTTAATTTTCAAAAAGGTATTTTTAGAGAGAAAAGGAGTTATTATTTTTAAATTATTGTTTTGTCCCCCTTGAAAAATTATAAAAGGAGGTTGAGGGCTCATTTGGATGGTTAGCCATGATATGAAATTGTTTTTATAGTAAAGATAACTTGTGTTCTCCCATTTTCTTGAGGAAAAAAACCCTCTCAAAAATATTGGTTTTGGGGACAAAAACCCCCTAGCTGGTCTTGGTGGTTTGATATAGGGGCCACAACTATGTTGAAAGTGAAGTTATACAATTTGTTTGTTAAAGAGGGATTTCATTGATGTGTTTTGTTTGGTTTAAGCATTGATGTTACTGCTTGATCTACTTGATGGTTTGTGGAGAAATTGAGGAGGTTTGAAGTTGGCTGTACCACTTCATTTTGGATGTACCTTCTTGTAGGTTGTACTCCTATTAGGTTGTACCATTTAGTGTTGAATATGGATGAGGTAATCTTCTGTTATTTGCTGTTTGAAATATACTATTGACGATTTCAATGCAAATTGTGTAGTCTTAAGGGCAACAATTGGAGTTTATGTGTGCTGTACCATTTGATGAAGGTTGTGCTAATTGTTAGAAAGGTGTGGGAACTTGATGAAATGAGTGCTCTACTTTGGGGTTCGATATTTCTTGTGTTGGAAGTGCCTAAGGCATATTTTAAGACCGTAGGCGATGATCAGTTGATTGTGGTGGTTTATTTGGATGACATCATTTTTGGAGGAAGCAATGACACCATGTGTCAAGGATTTGCAATGGAGATGCATAAGGAATTTGAGATGTCCATGTTAGGTGTACTATCTTTCTTTCTTGGTTTGCAAATATCACAATCAGAGAAGGGAATATTTATTTCACAAACCAAGTATGCAAAGGAGATGTTCAAAAAGTTTAGAATGAAAGATTGTAATCCTGTGAGTACCCCAATGATAACATGATGTAAGTTAAGTAAAGATGATGAGTCGCCTGAAGCAAACCAAACGCTTTATAGATCAATGATTGGAAGTCTTTTATACTTGACAGCTTCAAAATTGGATATAATGCAAGAAGTTAGTATGGTAGCAAGATTTCAAGTTGCACCAAAGGAAACACATGTTCAAGCAATGAAACAAATACTCAAATACGTGAAGGGAACATTGGAGCTTGGCCTATAGTATCCAAGAGGAAATAACTTTACTCTAGTAGCATACACATATGCAAATTGGGTAGGCAGTGTTGATGATAGGAAGAGTACAAGTGGAGGATCCTTCTTTCTTGGTAATAACCTTGTATCATGGATGAGTAAGAAGCAAGCATCAATTTCCCTATCTACCATAGAGGAAAAATTTATTGCAATAACATCATGTTGCACTCAAGTGCTATGGACGAGACAAAAATTGAAAGATATCAAAGTAGAATATGATCATCCCATCACAATATTTTGTGATAATTCAAGTGCAATTAACATTTCGAAGAATTTAGTGATGCATTCAAGGACCAAGCACATTCCCATGAAGTGTCACTTTTTGAGAGAGTAGGTGGCAGAGGAACAAGTAAAGTTGGAATATATTGCCACAAAAGGAACATATTGCTGACATATTTACTAAGCCACTTCCAAAGGACACATTTGAGTACTTAAGGGAAAATTTGGGAGTAGTCCCATATTCATCCAATTAAAGGGAAGTATATATTCATGGGGAGCTACCCATAGCATTATCTTGTAGCTCCATGAAAGATAAAGCTTAGAGATAGATGGAAGACCCTTTGCCATTGATGTCAAAGGGGGAAATTGAGAAAGGGAGAGTAGTACAACCAAGGGGAGCAATACAAAAAAGAAGAGTTATATTCAAAGTTGGGTTGCCATCATTGACAAAGGGGGAGATTGTTGGAAGATATTGTTATTGATGTCAAGGACAAGAGATTATTCTACAAATTATTAATAATCATCAAGGACAATAGCACAAAGTTTAAGACAGAAATAAAGGACAACTAAAATCTATATAAGACAAATTTACCAGATAAGACAAAATAGGACTAAGACAAAAAAAAATGGAAAAGCAACAATCTAATTTATCTTTCATAAAGCAACTTAAATAAAGTAAATAGAGTAACAAATATATTAAAGAGAAGTCAGCTCTCCATAGTAGACAAAAATCTAAATCAAACAATATGTGGAGGATATTACTATATGAATTAGTTAAGAAGACTGACCTCTAAATAAAGTGTTTTCTATTCATATAATTTTTATGAAGTGGTGTGATTAAGGAAATATAATACATATCGTGAAAGGATCTATCTATTTAGGAAGTCGCCTTTCTTTGGAAGAGGTATGAAGGAGATTTAAGTGGATAGTGGTTTGGGAGTTTAAAAAGCATGCAATAAAATGAAATATCATACGAATTAAAACATAAATGGCACAAAAATAAATATGAAAAATATCTTAGATGTGTAAGGATACCAAATCTTTGTGAAAAAGGTATGTTGAAAATAAAAATATATCAATATAACACAGTTTTTTTAATGAGATCTACAAAAAGTATAGATCAAAATTTTGTGAAAGGAAAAAGGATGCTAGTGAGGATCAATGATGATGTGAAGCAATAGAAAGAAAAATTTCGAGCTTTAGTAAAAGAGAGGGAGTTAAATATAAAGAATAAAAACTGATTTATTTCAAGAGCAAGTATATATTTATTTGAAATGAGATTTATTGGTGCATGATAATAATCAGTTTTGAAAAGGAAGAGTGATTATATTTGAATAAGATTTTGTCGAGTTCATCATATCAACATTGGAGAATTAAATAGGTTGGAGCCTGTCAAGTAGAGGTTGGAGCCTCTTACTGAGTTGGAGCTCAATTTGTATAGAGTTTGGAAAAATTTGATAGTAGGTTGGAGCCTACAAGAAGAAGAAGATTAAACTATAATATATATGCAATATTGTGTCATGGTTTTCTCCTGAAAGGGTTTCCATGTTAATCATGTGTTCTCATTGTATTCGTTATTGCTAGATCTTACTTGAATGACTTTAATTGTGATTGAGTTTTCAAAAGCAAAGGATTGTTAGACATTGATTCACCTCCCTTCCCACCCTCTCAATATCATTGTGTGCTCAACATTTTCTTTGTGAGGTTGAACATTGTTCATCTCTTCCACCTTAGATGAGACCCTAAGATAAGATTGGTTTCAGTGGTGAAAGGTTCCTCCCTAGCTGATATTCTATGATTCATATAGGGTCATAGTTTATGCATAAAAGATTTGTGCTGGATTCACACAAGATTCATAGCTAGGCTTAATAATTCAAGAGTATGGATTGTTTTATATTCATGTGAAGTTTGTTGATGGATGAAATAATTTATCGGGGGTTTGTAGGCAAGCAATATATTAATTATTTAAAATATTTTCAGATTGAAAAACATATCCAGTCAACACATCCAGTTGCTACCCTTAGTGATTGTTAGATATTGGTCTATCAGGCACCACATATTGGAAGTTGAATGCATTTCATTGTTGGACGTGAGTAGAAAGAATATCTTTAGTTTGGAGTAGTATTTGTTGATTGCTACACTCCCAACTTTGGGCAAGATGTTGCATAATAAGAAGGGGTTGACGATCATAGGGTGCATAAATGTTGGTCACCACACAATCTACAACCAAGATGTTATAAGAAGTTGCTACACACTTGGAAGGGGGTATGAGGTCTAAAGGCTTCCTGGAACTTAGGCACAACCATTTGAATGCTATAGGAAGAGGCGTGGGTCCTTGTGGAGGATCCCAAACTTGGGCAATTCATGTTGCAATTGTCACCGAATGTTTAAATATGCTATAATAAGAGGTTAGAGCATAAAATTTCCATATTTATGTATACTAAAATTCATAATGACAAGTTGTAATGTTCACATTTTATTATTTCCCATCATATTGAAGGAATGACAACTGTTTGACATAATGTATCAATAAATTTTTGAATGTTGAATTGAGTTTATGGTAAAAACATGTTTTAAAACCCTTAGATAAATTCTTCAAGTAATTGCAATAAAAAATTCCTCATAATCAATTGCATACAAAGTGTTTGATGAAATGCCTGCAAGCTAAATTGAGAAAAAAATTGCAAGTTTGAAACAATATAACCTGGTAGGGTTATTACAGTGGTATTAGAGCAGTGCTTCCTACCAATCTGTAGGGTTAACAGTGAGAAGATCATTTTCAGATTGCTTCCAGAATCAACCAACACTTATTTATGATCAATTTCAACAATTCTGGGTAGTAATCAATAGAGTGCTTGGCAATATTCAATGGTAATAGCAATATGAAGTCATTCCAAGAATCCATGAATGAGCTATTGTAGGTATTTGAAAAGCATCATAAGGACCTAACGACATTGATAAAGGAGCAAGATAAATGAAACTATGAACATGAGGCCACCAAAGTTCTTGATCAATATCAAGAATTACCTAAGGAGTTCAAATATCAAGTTTCATTTGAAGAATTCACGAATTTACTTGAAATAGAGCATCCTAGCAAAAAAGACCTTTATGATTACATAAGAAGGACAAGAAAAAAGGATGGTGTTGATCTTACATGTGTGAGAACAAAAGAAGATAACCATTCCAACAATGTCAAATTTGAGTATGAGAGACTTGCTTCAATGCAAAGTACAATTGACATGGAATTTCACAATGCTCATAAGGAGAATGTCTTAGTTGAAAATAATTATGAGGCTGAATTTTCAGGTGCACCTACAAGTGAAGAGGAGTACACAAGTCTTCTTGGAAGTGTTGAGTTTGAAGTAGATGATAGCCCAAAACTTGAAGGTATTGAACTTTTTGATGATTCATTGATTGAGTATAGTGTTGTCCTACCATCTATTCAAGGAAATTGCAATTCAACATTTAGAGGGGGAGCTGATTTCGGAGGTGATATTGTTTCCACATATGAAGACAAATCAGAAAATTTGTTGTGTGAAGCTGATTTTGATAAAAAACCTAGAGAATTACAAGTTTTTAAGAATCAATTGTTGGTTGTTGAAGAAAAAATTGTGCAAACCTTAACACGTTTTGATAACACACAAATTCATTGGAGAACTCCTTTGGAAGGTTTGAGTTGAAGAGAGAAAAAAATGTTTAAAGGTTGGAGCCACTTTATCAATTCTGCAAACTATCAAAGGTGCTTTAGAAATACTAAAATCAAATTACTTGCATTTTCTTTCAGATAGAGACCATACCATCAAGTTTGTAGAAGAGACTTTCAATGCATTCACATAAAAGGAGAAAGAGGTTGATGAGCTTAACCTTGAGTTATGTTTATCTCACTATTCACTCTACAAAGTAGAAAATCAATCATCTATTGCAACCACATTGTAGGAACAAGAATCTAACACAAGACCATGAGAGTCAAGCAAATAATTGAAGGAATTGATGAGCTTCAAAGGGATTATAACTTGGAGGTAAGCTACCCTTGGAGACATGAATAAGGATTTGAGAGTAATGAAGAATCACTCTATGATTTTTAGAGTCCTAATATCATGGAGATTCAACATGGTGATAGCACTTGGAAAAAACATCAAGAGTGCAATCTCATTGGGCTAGAAACAAAAATTTTGCATGATGATACATCTATTTTGGATGCAAAATTATCTTTTGATAATATGATTTGTGAGACACCTCATGATTCAAGAAACATATATGGTGATAGTAGCAAGATATGGGATCTAGTGATTGTTTAAGACACCCAATACTAAAAGTTAAAGTGGAGCAAGCAGGTGATTTTCACATTGGTGGCATGGTGAGGTATGCTCATCTTTTTGCTTTCAACCCACATGCAAATAATTTGGCCATGTTTCTGATGACACATAATAGTGGGATAGATAAGAAATTTCATAGAACACAATGGTATGAGGTGTTCTATTTTATAGAGAAAGAATCCATATCTTGCAAGCATCTCAGCTTAGTTCTTTAAGATGGCTATTATGCTGTGCTATAGGAAAAGAAAATAAAGACTTGGCACATTGGTAGTCCAATGTTAATCAGAGTGGTGCAGCGAAAGCATGGTGCCATATTCTTAAGATTGATTTGGGATCCTAGAATCACAATGGGTTTCACCCAAGATTAATCAATAGAATCAGTGGTTGAGTTATGATTGTTTGAGGACAAGCAATCTCAAGGAGGGAAGACTATAATGTCCCTTTTTATGGCCTTTCCAGTATCCTTGGAAACTCCAAATTTTTTGGAGAGTGCCATCCTTGTCGAAATGGATTTTAGTTAATGACATTGTGTTTAGGGGATCAAGATGAGTCCATGGATGCTTTCCGAGGGAAATTTCATCATTTTGGGTGCATTCAAAACTTCTTGGAGGAATATTCTATTTTTGGAAAGTATCAATTTTTATTAAGTTGGATCTCCAATGAGGTTTTGAGTATGTTGGTGCACTCAAAATTCGCCTTTGAGCTATTTTGGTATTTTTCACAACTTTGGGTAGGGGAGAGGGGCCAGTAGTCGTGTGGGCTAACTTTGTCAACGTGTAGTGATTGACTAGAATATCGTAGAACCTTCAGTTTTTTTTTGAAATGTGGACTGGCCTCTTATCTATCTATAACTAAGGTTTGAAGGTGTAACTCATCATGCAACTTGCCACATTAGCATATCTATTGAGAAGTGTCTAAAATTTGACTTTTTAAAGATTCGACCAAAACTTAATCATGGGACCCCCAATAGTTGAACAAAAAAATATCATTTGTTGCTTGTAAAGTATTATATTTTTATTTAAAATAAAATTAATATGCAACCTAAATGGACCAAATACCTATTGGTAACCATAAATTTTTGATATCTCTAGCTTTTATATTCAACACATATGGACCAATAGTTGAACACAAAAAAACTATTTGTTGCTATAAAAACAACACATAATTATTTAAAATACAACTTGTATCAAACAAAAATGGACCAATAGTTGAACACTAAATTTTTTTGAAAATCCTTCACATTTAATGGGAAAATACATGGTACTTATTGTGCTCACCTTTTATATTTGTGATAGGACAAACTATTAATATAAAATACTCCAATGCTTTACATTGCTACCCTAACAGTTGTACACATAAGAACAATATTTTTTCACTATGATAACAATACTTGTTTAAATGGGTGTCTTATTTTATTAAATGAGCATTTTATTTTTTAAATGACACACTAATAGTGGATAGTTATGATATTTTATTTGAGACAAAAAAATACTTATTTCACTTCTTCATGAATGTGTTTGTTTTTTTTATATAACATTTAGAGGTTCTCATGTGTTCAAGTATGGGTCCACTTTTGATCAACATTTGGTTATTTTTTTATTTACATTTGGACTATTTATTTACAATATATAGTATAAATATCTGGTATGATTAGGTATTATAATCACAATTGACTGCAAAACTATTAGATCCTGCACAACTATACTGGCCCCTCTCCCCTAAATGTGCATGGAAAATAATTAAATATTAAATAATTAATATTTAAGTTGTCAAAAGATGAATTTAAAAACAACTTACATTAATTATTTATAAAGATGAATTTTAAGTGAATAAAGTGCTATAAAAATAAATAATTAAATAAAGTTACTTATTTAGAACCAAAGATTTATTATTAAAAAATAACTTGAAATTATAATGTTCAAAAAGTTCAAATATGCTTATAGAAGAAAAATTGGAAGAAAAGAAATTCATTTGGAAAATTTCCTTTCCCTACTAGTTAACATAATTTTTAGCATAGAAAAACTAAAAACAACAAAGCACTTCAAAATCAAAACATAGAACAAACTTTCCCACATTCCCCACACTTTGATGTGCCCTAGAGTTCTAGGGAACATACATGAGAAGTAGTGAGAAGATGCCCTTCTCACTCCACTCCCATCTTGCTTGAGCAACTTTGATGTGCTTAAAGAACGATAAGGGCTTGATACTCGTCCATTGGCTTTGAGAGCCATTCCTCAACCTAGGCAAAGGCATCCCCAAACCGTACGTCCTATTGACTTCTTGCTAGCCCCAAGTTCGACACTGAAAGACTATTGTGATCATTTGCCTACCCCATCTTAGAGGACCTCCATTGCACCTACTCTTGCCTGACCTTAGCTAGGCCCTCTTAGGACATTCAAAGTCTTGATTTAAAGGAACAATGCCGATTTTTCCTAGTGAACCTTTTAAACTTAGTTTTTTGGTGTTACTTTTGGTCAAGTTTCCTACAGTTTGCTTTGTTTAGCTATACATCATGGTGTAATCATATAAGTGCACTTGGTGAACCCTTGTAATCAACTTGTTTGTCACCAAGCAAACTCCTTAGCCATACGTGGTCTCACTTGAGGTGTCTTTTGGGAATCTCTTATTTGAGGCTTTAGAGTCTTAGATTGGTTCTCTCTTTTAAATCACATACTAGATCTCTGTGGCTTGCTCTAGCCTAAAACCAAGTAGTTGTGCTGTGTGCATTTCCTCCATTGGATTTCTGCATATGCACAATAACATCCTTATGTAATATACACATAATTGAGTCAATAGTGGGGGAATGCTTAATCGGGAGACCTATGAGAGTACGTACATAGTATTTAAATTGCAATAGTAATTATATAACTAACAATAAGAGCTTCCAAATTTGTGTTCAATGACACCAAAGTTGTGCGTGGTGACACTTATGATCTTAATGTGTGTTTTTATAACATTGTCATGCTTCCAATATAAGAAATGTTGTGAGAGATTCAAACCGTGATCAATAAGCGTGGCAATTATTTTTATAAGTATCATATGCTTGAAAATTGAACTATTAAGAACTTAATGGAAAAAACGAAACAGATACAAATCAAAAGATACATACTTGCAATTTTTTCCATTGAAGAAACCTCCAAGTCCATTACCAAGTTTGTTTACAATCTTCCTGCTGAAGTCGAGAAAAGATTTGCCTATTTTTGAAAAGACTGATTGAATACCATTTCCTCCTTCCGAAAAGATCATGTTTCCAATTGGAGTGGCATTGAAACCTGTCTGTTCCATGCCAAATTTACCTTCATATTTAGAATTGAAAAATATATAAAATTGAAAATGCAATGAAGATTTATGATGAAACAGAGGGACCTGACCACGTTATCCATGAGTTCATTACTCCAAAAAGAATGTTACAAGGTCAACTAAGCATTTTCATAAAAAAACAATCTAATCTAATCTTTCTCATGTTTTCTTTCCAGTAATATATATATCTTTACTAAGTATTTATCCATGTTTGAGCTGCATATAAGACTGTACATCCATCAAACAATCGTAGAGATGTTTTCAGTGATCTTAGTTATGAAAGAAGAACAATAATATTTATTAAAGGAAGTGTTCAATGTATGTTGTTCTTAAATAAGGAAACTGATTCCGTAGAAATACAAACAATGCTTGAGAAAGAGAGTAGTCAATAGTGGAAAGGCAAAGGGAATTGTATAGAAGTTGTGCATAAATAGGCATCCTCAACTAACATTACAGATAATAACAAAGAGAGCATTAGAAAGGAACAAGTTGTATAAAAGGTAAATAGGTCTCCTCAACTAATGAAAATCCATATTTTACCCTAGTCGTGTTTAAATCCTAATGTTCTATAGTTATATAAGTGATTTAATCAATTAACAGATTTATTACTCATATATCAATTTGGTCAATGCTATTCCCTTGCCTGAAACAACATTTTTATAAAACACTGTCAGCTCGTAACCACTCAAGCTATTGTGTAGTCTAGACAATATTCTCATTCCACGGCCAAACCATTGCATTATACATTTAGATTGTAGATGCTCTAGATTTTGCAATGGCAGAATGTACTGGGCATTGAATGTAAGCGCTTGCTGAGTATAAAATATTCTGTTTGTATGAGTGAGATTTCTAAGGAACATATCCGTTAGTTGTTAGTCGTTAATTACATTATTCGCATTTCTGTATCTAGCTCTAACTCGAGTCGATCTCATAAGTTGATGTATTTGGGCCCAACATTTGGTTCTATTCCCAGTCTGTGGTATTTATTACTCAAGGAGGAATACGTGTTATTGTACTGGAAGCCAGCCTTAGAGGAATTAGAAGATTGATCAGAGAAAAAATCAATAAACTTTTTAAGTCCAAAGCAGAAAGAATTGAAGAGCACCATACAAGAGTCCGGGGATTGCGAGACCAAGAGGAGGAGTTTTGGTGCTCTTTCCTTCATTTATTATGTGGTGAAATATATGGAGAGCAAATGGCATTTCTTCCTCTCGTTTTAAGATGATAAAACAATTGTTTGGAGTTTAGCTCGAAAAACAATGGACTTGAAAGAGATAAACAAGACTATGGCCAGGGATTTTAACTACAAATTCAGTAAAACCCTATATTTATTTACAATCAATTGGGATAAATAAGGTTGGATCAAGTTGGGATTGAGTAGGAAAGACTCCTTTCCAAACAACTGGTAGTGGATCTACGCCAGTAATACTAGTGCATGTGCAAACATCAAGAAGAGTATCTTCATCCAAAAGAGGCTGAAAATCTAGAATTGCATCCTTAAGATGAGAAATAGGAAATTCATCTTCCACTTGCGGTGGAGCATGCAACTTAAGTCGATTAACATTTACTCCATCATGCATGCTAAATCAAGAAGGAAAATCTAATACTAAACTGGTTTGAAGGTGTTCAAAGGGTATATTCCTATGTTGCAGGGTTTGTACCCACAGGCCTCGAACCCGGTTCGGGTGCGAACTCGGTACGGGTTCGCCTGTGGGTACGCGTTGGGCACGCACCCTGTGCGTACCCAGTGTGTATCTGGCCCAAAGGTACGCGGACCCGAGGGTACTAGCCATGTACCCGGGCGTACCTGGGAGAACCCACGGCCCAACACTTAAAAAGTGGGCCCAAAAGTTTAAAAAAAACAATTTTTTAATTATTATTTTGCCTCTTAACCCTAAAACGACCCAATATGAGGCCTTTCAACACTAAAACATTTCATTTTTACCTCTCATTTTGCTCTCTCCATATTTTCTCTCCATCTTAGCATTTTGAAGGGAGGTGATTGCATTCGAAGGAGATCGATTGTGGAGTGGCAAATAGCTTCTACAAAGGAGATTTAAGTGTTCAAGGTATGCATTTAAACCCTATTCTTTAATCTTTTGATGAATTTTTTTAAGTTTCTTAGTTTTTGATGGATTTTTTCAAGTTTGTGAAGAAGTTTTTCAAGTATATATATTTTTTTTCATTTTTTTTATAGATTGCAACAATGGCCAGTAGTCAAAGTTCAGTGGGTGGGGAGGGAAGCCAAAAGTTCAAAATTGATAAAGGATCTCCTTTATGGAGTCATACCACAAGAATTTCACAAATTCCTGGAGGTGGGGGGTTTGTTTGGAAGTGTAATTTTTGCAATACACAATATAATAGCTCCTATTACCGAGTGAAACTTCATTTTATGGGCCCTGGTGGTAAAGGGATTAATATGTGTGAGGGCCCAGATAAGAAGGGGTTTTTTGCTGTACAAATAGCAGCATTTATAAAAGAACAAGAAGATGCTGACAATTCGGTTGCAAGAGGAAAACAAAGTAGTTATAGTTCCGGAAAGAAAAAAAACAACAACATTACCCACTCAGATAGTTAGGCCCTCTAGACATCCCTTCTTGTCTATACCCTCTACGGAAGAAGAAGATGAAGAACCAGAAACCACCACCCGCAAGAGAGGTCCATTAGAGAAGGCATTTAAAATGGAGGCAAGAGATATTGCTGAAGAAAAAATTGCACGTTGCCTCTATGCCAATGGTCTTCCATTCAACTTGGTGAGATCACCATATTGGCGAGACATGGTGTCAGCAATAAATAGTGCACCTCCTGGTTTCACAAGTCCTGGGTATGAAAAGGTGCGTACCACCTTATTGCAAAAAGAGAAGAAATCTGTAGAGGCCCAACTAAAACCAATTAGAGATTCTTGGGTTGAAACAGGTGTATCTATTGTTTCCGATGGATGGAAAGATTGCAAAAACCATCCATTGATTAATGTTATTGCAGTGTCCCCCAAGGGGGCAATGTTTTTGAGGGCGGTTGACTGTGAAGGGGAAGTGAAAGATGCAGAGTTCATTTCCAGGATTCTCATTGACTCCATAGAGATGGTGGGTAGTGAAAATGTTGTCCAAGTAATTACGGACAATGCAAAAGTTTGCAGGGCTGCAGGTGCTTTGGTAGAGGCTAGATATGAGCACATCTTTTGGACACCGTGCACCGTACACTCCCTCAATTTGGTGATGCAAGCAATTGGCAACCAAATAGAGTGGGTGAAAGAAATATACCAGGAGTCTGAGGAGATCCAGATGTTTGTGACAAACCACCATATGTCACAAGCAATTTTCAGAACTTTTTCAAGATTGGAATTGTTGAAGGTAAATTTAATTTATTTAGTTTCATTTATCATTTATGTCATGTTTTACATAATTGAATAAAATAATTTTTTGCATTATTTACATATTTTAAATGTGTTATTAACTTACTATTAACATGTTCTTAGGTTGTCGAGACCCGGTTTGCATCTCACACAATTGTTTTGAGACAACTTGTGAAGGTGAAAGATGATTGAGTCAAATGGTTATTAGCAACCAATGGGGTATATGGAAGCAATCAAATTCAGAGAGGGTCCAAAAGGTCAAGGCATTGATCTTGCATGACGATTGGTGGGATCGTGTGAATTATGTATTGGAGTTCACCGAACCTATCATGTCTATGCTTCGGTTTGCTGATACAGATGAACCATGCTTGGGGGATGTCTATGATAGCATGGACACAATGTTGGAAAAAATAAAAATAGAAATACAAAAAAGAGAGAATGATCCTAAAGACACCTTGTACAAAAGGGTGGAAGCAATTGTTCTTCATCGTTGGAACAAGATGACAACTCCATTGCACCTCCTTGCATATGCCCTATCTCCGAGGTACTATACCACTGAAGTACTTTCTATCCCAGGGAGAATACCGCCATATAGAGATTCTGAAGTTGCTAATGGGTATAAGACGGCATTTAGTAGAATGTTCAGTGATCCAGAAGTGCATACAAGTGTCATGAGAGAATTTGGAATGTTTATCACAGGAAAATCAAAAAATCATACCTCTTCTGTTGCTAGAGACCAATACAAAATGGATGCTCTTACATGGTGGTACCTCCATGGTCAAGATTATATGTACCTCCAACCTCTTGCAATCAAGATCCTCTCACAAGTAAGTTTTTTTTTTTTTGCCACTTGTATTGTAAAATTTAACACTTAACATTCTTGAATTTATCTTGCATTTTTTTATTTTATTTTTAATTTTGTTGGTTTTCTCTCCAGGTTGCAAGCTCTTCTGCCGCTGAACGGAATTGGAGTACATACTCCTTTATCCACTCAGTGAAGCGTAACCGGTTGGCTGCAAAAAGAGCTGAAGACTTAGTGTATATTCATTCCAATTTGCGTCTTCTGTCACGTAAGGATCCTCAATACAGGCAGGGGGCAGCGAGGCTTTGGGATGTAGCACCCGAGTCTACTGACTTGGATGCAACCATTCAGGATCTTGCTAGAGCCACTATGGATGATGTGGGTGATATTGATGACATATCACATGGTGTTGGATCCGCTTTGGGTTCAAATGATGATGATTTTGAAGTTCAAACCGCTCAAAATCCAAGTCACGATGATTCTGACAATCCTTTTGATGATTGATGAGCACTTGAACAATGAACATTGAATCATGTTTCAATGTTTCATGAACTACATTTTGTAATTCAGTAATTTTATTTGAATATTTTTCAACTATCAATTGGCATTTAATATTTATCTTTGGCATTTGGCATTGATCAATGATCAAGTATCATACTATGAAATGATTTAGTTTTACAATTCTCTATATTTCTCTTTTTTTTTGTATATATAATACATATATATATTTATAATATATTAATATATATATATATATATATATACACACACACGTACCCATATGTACCCAAACCCCTAAAAAAATTTTGCCCGTACCCATGTACCGGGTTCTCGTACCCGAACCCGTCCTCGAACCCGAACCGGTAACTTAGGTATATTCACAAGATATGGCCTTGAAGTCCACAAAGATAACGAGCAATTGCAGGTTGCTGACACCCTCTACCTCCATGAATATAAGTTCTTTGCTGTTAATATCCTCCTTGCTCTGGTTGTGGTGTTTAATTCCAGACTTGCCGCTGAGGTATTTAAGGCCTTGGTGTCCATTCTATTTGTAAATTGCAATAATTTCTGCAGACATTATCTCAGAGGAATTGCATCGCTCTACAATTACATATAGTGTAGAAACTCGTTTTCTCACGATTCCGGAACTGATTGTTTTTGCTTGTTTTTTGAGTGTTTTGATTTTTTGTGGTTTTGCATATAAAGATAAAAATGCGATTTTGAAAGGAAATACTTCTAAAATATTAAATAAATACCAAGAAGTAAAAATTGAAGCAGATAGACTTCTGAATTGATAGCATATAGGTTTATTATTCTTTCTCAGTGATTACAATGCTGAAACCCTAACATGCAGACAAAAAGGCAAAGCAAATTGCAATATTTAAAAACCTGATTTTCTGATTGCAGCCGCCCCAAAATGATGAAGAATTAATACGACCAACATCAAATGACATTTCTCCAGCCTCGAAATATGTGCAGACTGACCTAGAGTGCAAGGCGTCCCATTTGGTGAAGGCAAAAGACCAAAAAGCAAGGCGTCCAAGCCTGTAGAAGAAGTACGGCCTCAAGGCTGAAAAGTACGTCCCTAAACCAGCAATAATAAATCCGTACCACCTTGGAAACAGTGCCAGATGTGCATCTAAACCAGCCGCTCAAGAATATCACTCTTTCTGGACAATTATTGAATCAAACCCTGAACAATGACTTCATGATAAACTCCGTAATAACTTCTAGATGAAGCTATTCAACTGGCAAGCAATAAATCAGCTGGTATTTCACGGCCTCTGAACTGCAAACACTGAAGATGGCTCGTTCTCCAATGCAGATGACAACTGAAACCCTTGGCTTCGTTCTCTGAAGAAGGAATTGGCTAAAATCGATTTTCATAACATAATGAATGAAGTTTTCTCAAAGAAAACTTATATCTTCTCAGTTGGGTCGATTTCCTTCAAAAAAGCATTGTTTAAATAAAACTTGAATTTCACTTTTAATCTTTCAATAGTTTGGACGCCCTTTTAATTATAATCATTAATTAAAAAGTGGCCCCTTCTTCATGATGGTCGACCCCCTTCAAAAAGTCACTTAAGTTATAATATTAAATTATATTATTGTGTTCCACGGCCTTTTGGGGACGGGGACGGGGGGACGGCTGGGGACGCGTTTCCTGGACGTTTCCCAGGGGCCCATTTTTAGGGGACGGTAGGGGACGACAACATACAAAATACATATATATATATATGATTTTTTCAAAATTTATTAATATATTATAGATAGAGAGAGGGAAAGAGAGAGATATATGTCAATAAATTAATAATTGCTAACAACAATATCAATATATAAATAAATCGCAAGAGTAGTAGCATAACAACAAAATAAATATCATTAAAGCATTATAAAATTTATCATAGCAATATCAAACATCAATAAAACCACGGTCTATCAATATCAATAAATCGCGAGAGTGGTAGGAAATGGAACTAAGTAAGTGCAGCTCCCAGAAGGCATCCCGAACACAAACAAAATGCAGCTTGAGTGAAGAAAAAAACGCAGTCAAATAGAGCCCAGCCACGACTTTACTCTAGGCATGAGAAACAAAAACTTGAAGAAATCTGTTTCATGCCTCTTTAAAATGCAAAAACGTCTCTGTTAAATGCCCAAACACAGGAGCAAAATGCCAAAAAATCGTTTAGACTGAGCTGAGGCAGAGATTTTCCCGTGCTTTGCTATGTGAAGTCGTCGCCCCTGCCGTCGCTTGCCGTGAGAGCCAAATAATATCATTGAATCTTATGAAACTTTATTAAGTTTCACTTAAATTTTTGTTTTTAGACTTTACACAAACGCATTATGTTGCTGTGGGCCCACAAAACATTTAATAGCAATATAAAATGTTTTAAAAAACAAAATTTTATGTTCTTTAATTTTCTGGAGCTCCATATACACAGGGGACGGTTAGCCGTCCCCGGGGACAGTGAGGGACGTTTCCAACGTCCCCTGCCATCCCCGAGGATGGGGGACCGTTCCCAGAGAAGAGGAAACGTTCCCCGCCATTTCCTGTGAATTTTCTTGATTCGGGGATGGTCGGGGACTGTCCCCGATGCGTCCCCCCGTCCCCGGGACGGATGGGGATGGGTACAGGGGGTTTTGGGGCAGGGGACGCGTCCCTGTGTAACACAGTTATATTATAACTTTATAATATAAGCTTCGATTAAATTAATATTTATTTTGGCAAATAAATATTAATATCTCTCTCAATAGAAGTCCAAATGACAAACTGTCTGAAGCCGGATGATAAGTGACTGAATATGCATATGACCAGACCATACTGCTAAAAATAGCAGGGGTGCTCCGTTGAGTGTCTCCACTTACTAAAAATAGTAAGTCAAGCAAATGATGTCCGAAAGACCCCAAACGAAAGCCAAATTGAATGATTCTGATAACTGAAGCCAAGCCATGCCTCAACAAGACCCTCTATCCACCCTATCAGCCTACAAGGGCCACATAATAGGCTAATCTCAAGAACTGAGAGATGTCAGCTGGAAGGGGACATTACAGTCCCCCCCTCCTGAAATTGCTTGTCCTCAAGCAATCTCAACTCAGGATGCTACAAAATTTCCTCACTCTCCCACGTAGCATCCTCCATTGGTAAATCTCTCCACTTCACCAGATATTCCCTGATAGTCCTCCTACGTAGCTGTCTTTCCTTGTACTCCAGGATAGACTTAGGTACTAAAATCAACTTTCCCTCATCATCTAAGGGAGGCAATACTGCTGAAGGTACCACACGATGTCTTAACGCCTTCTTGAGACATGACACATGAAAAACATTGTGGACCTTACTATCTGCTGGAAGCTCTAGCTCATAAGCCACCTCCCCAACACGCCTGACAATCTTGAAGGGACCATAATACCGTGGCTTGAGCTTTTTGGATCCACTCTTCCTGAGAGTAGACTGTCGGTAGGGCTGCAGCATAAGATATACCATGTCTCCCACCTCAAAAGATCTCTTTGTCCTCTTCTGATCTGCATACTGCTTTTGCTGATTCTGTGCCTTAGCAATATTCTCCTTAAGAGCCCTCATAATGTCCTGGCTCTCCTGCAATAAGTCTCCAGCACTAGGCACTCTACTGTCACTCAGTAGCAAATCAAGAAAACTAGGCGCCTCATACCCATACAACGCCATGAAGGGGGGCATCTGAATGGTCATGTGGTAGGTGGTATTGTAACAATACTCACATAAGTATATCCACTTGACCCACGCCTTTTGCTGCCTTGCAATGTAATTCCTGAGGTAGCCTTCCACCCATTTGTTCACTATCTCCGTCTAACCATTGGTCTGCGGGTGGTAACTGGTGCTCGGTGTAAGCTCAGTCCCACAAAGTCTGAACACCTCCTGCCAATAGTGACTTAGGAACCGACTATCCCTGTCGCTAACTATGCTCTGAGGCAACCCATGCAATCTGAAAACCTCACGGAAAAATACCTCTACTACCTGTGTAGCTGTGTAAGTAGTGGTGATCGAAAAGAAGTGGGCATACTTCGTCAACCGATCCACAACTACATATATGCAATCTTGTCCTTGGGCTTTGGGAAAGCCCGTAATAAAATCCATCGACAGGCATTCCCACTTCCTGTCAGGGATCGGAAGTGGCTGCAACAACCCTACTGGGTACGTGTTCTCCTGCTTGTTCTGCTGACAAACAGGACACTCATGCACATATTGAAGAACATCTGCCTTAAGACCCTTCCATGTAAATCTCTCCCGAACCTGTCGGTATGTCTTAAAGTACCCGGGATGCCCTGTTGCAGGTACATCATGGAAAGCCCGCAGAATGGTGTTCTTCACCTCTGATCCTGGGATCAAGAAAATCCTGTTCTTGTAAATGATCAAGTCATTTACAAGTGTGTACTTGGTGTCCACAATAGATCCCTCAACAATACCAGATGCCCATGTATCCTTGGCATACTCTGCCAAAATCAAGTGCCTCCAGTCCTCTACAATGTGTACCATAGAACTCAGATGAGGCCGGCATGAAAGAGCGTCAGCAACAACATTCTGTGTACCTTTGATATAGGTGATGTCAAAGTCATATGCCTGTAACTTACCCACTTTTGCTGACGGTCATTCAAATCCCGCTGTCCTAGGAAATGCCTCAAGCTATTATGATCAGTTTTAATACAAAACTTACTGCCCACTAAGTATTGCCTGAATTTGGCCAAAGCATGCATTATGGCCAGCATTTCCTTATCATATATACTGTAAACCATCTCTGGTCCTCTGAGCTTCCTGCTCTCATAAACAATTGGGTGCTTGTCCTGCATAAGCACTGCTCCAATGCCCCAACCAGAAGCATCACACTGAAGCTCAAAAGGCTTCGTAAAATCTGGCAGTGCCAACACTGGACATGTAGTCATAAGCCCCTTGAACCTCACAAAACACTCCTATACCTCAGGAGTCCAAATGAATGCACCTTTTTTCAACAAATCCGTCATAGGTGCTGCATGGCGTGAATATCCATTAACAAATCTGCGATAGAAACCACATAACCCAAGGAATCCTCGCAGCTGTGTAAGGTTCGCCGAAGTAGGCCAATCTACGATAGCACGGATCTTCTCAGGATCCATCCGCACTCCCTCTGCACTGATAATATGGCCTAAGTATAACAACTCAGTCATCCCTAAATCACACTTGGATTCCTTGGCATACAAGGACTCCCTCTCCAAAATGCTAAGTATTGTATCCAAATGAGCCAAGTGCTCCTGCCATGTCCTACTGTAGACCAAAATATCATCGAAGAAGACAAGTACATATCTCCTAAAGTGTGAGTGGAAGACCCTGTTCATGGTGGACTGGAATGTCGCTGGAGCGTTGGTTAGCCCAAATGGCATAACCACAAACTCAAAGTGTCCACAATGACAACAGAAAGCGGTCTTTTCAAAATCCTGCTCACGAACTCTAATCTGATGATATCCCGATCTCAAGTCTATCTTCGAAAAGTAACAGGCACTATGGAGCTCATCAATAAGCTCATCTATACGGGGTATGGGATACCTGTTCTTAATAGTCCTCTTATTCAGGACTCTGTAATCTATGCACATACGAAGTGTACCATCTTTCTTCTTCACTAGAACAACTGAAGAAGCAAATGGTGACTTACTCGGTCGAATGTGACCCATAGCAAGCAGCTCCTTGATAGTTTTCTCTATCTCATCCTTAAGCCGCTTTGGGTGCCTATAAGGAGTAATCATGACGGGATTGGTGCCCTCCTCAAGCTCTATGATGTGCTCAATGCCCCTGTCTGGTGGTCTCCCTGGTGGAATGTCACTGAAAACCTTCCCATGCTTAACTCTCAACTGCTGAATGTCAGGATGATATTCGGTCTTATGCTGTCCCTCCTGTGTAGGTGTCAAAGTGTACTCGGCAGCCCACTCAACCATGTCATGATGCATAAGTCTCTCCATCCGTCGAAAGGAAATAGTCCTGACGTTACTGTCTCGAATGGCCTTCAGTATATGAGTCTTCCCATCCACCTCAAACCTGATCTCCATGTCTTTGAGACGAAGTGTAACTTCCTCAAGAGAATGAAGCCACTTCATGCCCAAAACTAAATCAATATCACCCATATTCACCACATAATAATCAGCCTTGAATTCATAATTGTTCAAGTGCAAAGGAAGATCCTTAATCATATGGTCACACCTGAGAGTGTAACCATCAACCACCTTAACCCGAATGCCCTCAAACTCCTCGGTTATGAGCTCACGCTTCTCCACAAATTTGGCATCGATAAAATTATGGGTGGCACCTATGTCTAAAAGGGTGATAGCCTTTTGACCAGCCAAAACTCCACGAAGTTTGAAAGATCCCTCCTGCTGAATGCTAGACAATCGTGCTTCCTGGAGTTGGAGCTCTGACTCTGCCCCCACCTTAGGCTCTGAAGCCTCTGATTCTGACTCCTCAGAACTCTCCTGATGTTCATAATTCTCAGATTCCGAATCCTCATAATAAGCCCACATAACTCTATTGGCCTTACCCTTAGGCTGCAAAGGACAATCATGGTTAGCGTCGTAGGGACCCTTGCAGTAGAAGCAAAGCTTCTTCCTGCGCAAATCATTAAGAGTCTCACGATCCAAGGGTGCTGCTGATTTTCCCTTTGAATCACTCTTAAAATCAAATTTCTCCTTATTTTTATTGAATCCCTTGTTGTCCTTGAATGAAGAAGTATTCTTGGAATTGAACTTACTAGATGGAGCTGCAAGTTCCATGCTTCGTGCCTTCCTCATCGCTTCCTGTAATGAAAGAGGATCAAATGCTTTGATCCATCCTCTCATTGGCTCCAACAATCCCTCCACGAAGAGTACAACCAGACGCCTCTCTGATATGTTGGGAACCATCACTGATAATCGCTGGAAGTCTCCTATGTAAGCCTCCACGCTACCAACCTGTCTCAACTAGGCCAAATCTCTGAAGTAAGTTTCAGGATCCTTCTTGTCAAACCGTTCCACCAATCTGTCCACAAACTCCTGGTAAGTGGTGATACGGTCATGCTGAAGTGTCACCATCCCGTGATGCCACCAATCATAGGCTGCCCCCTCAAGATGCAAAGTAGCGTATCTAATAGCATCCTCCTCAGCCATGGGACGCAATGCAAGGAAAGTATCCAGCTTACTGATCCAAGTCTGTGCTGTAACCTTACCGCTGCCATCAAACATAGCTAAGGTGAGCTTGTTTGTGGCATGCTTCAGGTCACTATTCTGATGTCTAGGCCTCCTATCCTGCCTGTACCTGCAATGCTCTCTCCTCTGTGTAAGAAACCTGTCAAAAGTAATTCTCTCTCTGACCTCTGGGGTCAATAACTCCCACTCATCGTTCGCTGCCATAAGAATATCAGCGAACACCTTCTTAGGCTCCTCATCTGCCATAGCCCCATCAGGCTCCTGCCTCACAAAAGTAGGGCGGGTAGGCCTATTTGCTGTCCGTGAAACAGTCCTGGGTATCCTCTATGAGCCTGCATCACTCCTGTCCTCGTCACGACGTGGTGACGGTCTTCGAGGTGAACCTATCCTCTATATCACCGTGGTCAATTGCTGTAATACATCAGCTACCTACTGTTGACTTGTCCATAAATCTCTAAGAGTCTGTCTGACCTTTGCATCACCATCCCTAGGATCTCGAGGAATTTCTGTCCTGTCAGCCATGGTACCCGGCTGCCTGTTCAATCCCCGTTCCCTATCAAACAAAGCTCTCCTGCAAGTGTAATATCTGTGAGGCCCAACCTCCTGTGGATGCATATGAATCTCAAACCCTTAGGTTGGCAGGAAACCGCTCTGATACCACTGTAGAAACTCGTTTTCTCACGATTCCGGAACTGATTGTTTTTTCTTGTTTTTTCTTGTTTTGATTTTTTGTGGTTTTGCATATAAAGATAAAAATGCGATTTTGAAAGGGAATACTTCTAAAATCTTAAATAAATACTGAGAAGTAAAAACTGAAGCAGATAGACTTCTAAATCGATAGCATATAGGTTTATTATTCTTTCTCAGTGATTACAATGCTAAAACCCTAACATGCAGACAAAAAGGCAAAGCAAATTGCAATATTTAAAAACCTGATTTTCTGATTGCAACCGCCCCAAAATGATGAAGAATTAATACGGCCAACATCAAATGACATTTCTCCAGCCTCGAAATATGTGCAGACTGACCTAGAGTGCAAGGCGTCCCATCTGGTGAAGGCAGAAGACCAAAAAGCAAGGCGTCCAAGCCTATAGAAGAAGTACGGCCTCAAGGCTGAAAAGTACGGCCCTAAACCAGCAATAATAAATCCGTACCACCTTGGAAACAGTGCCAGATGTGCATCTAAACCAGCCGCTCAAGAATATCACTCTTTCTGGACAATTATTGAATCAAACCCTGAACAATGACTTCACAATAAACTCCGTAATAACTTCTAGATGAAGCTATTCAACTGGCAAGCAATAAATCAACTGGTATTTCACAGCCTCTGAACTGCAAACATTGAAGATGGCTCGTTCTCCAATGCAAATGACAACTGAAACCCTTGGCTTCGTTCTTTGAAGAAGGAATTGGCTAAAATTGATTTTCATAACATAATGAATGAAGTTTTCTCAAAGAAAACTTATATCTTCTTAGTTGGGTCGATTTCCTTCAAAAAAGCATCATTTAAATAAAACTTGAATTTCACTTTTAATCTTTCAATAGTTTGGACGCCCTTTTAATTATAATCATTAATTAAAAAGTGGCCCCTTCTTCATGATGGTCGACCCCCTTCAAAAAGTCACTTAAGTTATAATATTAAATTATATTATAACTTTATAATATAAGCTTTGATTAAATTAATATTTATTTTGGCAAATAAATATTAATATCTCTCTCAATAGAAGTCCAAATGACAAACTGTCTGAAGCCGGATGATAAGTGACTGAATATGTATATGACCAGACCATATTGCTAAAAATAGCAGGGGTGCTCCGCTGAGTGTCTCCACTTACTAAAAATAGTAAGTCAAGCAAATGATGTTCGAAAGACCCCGAACGAAAGCCAAACTGAATGATTCTGATAATTGAAGCCAAACCATGCCTCAACAAGACCCTCTATCCACCCTATCAGCTTACGAGGGCCACATAATAGGCTAATCTCAAGAACTGAGAGATGTCAACTGGAAGGGGACATTACATATAGAATGTGCATAGTTGATCCACAAAAGTTACAAAACTTGTTTTGACACTTGAGTAGACACTCAAGTAATGGCTTCCAACAAATGAATAAAAAGTTATCAACGGTACCTCTTCTTCTTCTATTCTAAAGGCTTGACTAGTAGCTTCACACCTATTCTTGGAGATTGATATAGTTTCTTCTTACAACAATAAAGCTGTTAATTCCACTATTCTATCAAATATTGTTGTTGATTTCTTTAGTGTTGAAAATATTGTTCTTTCTGTGTGAATATTCTTGTTCTCCATTTTCTGCATTATCTATAAATTTCATTTCTTTCGTATAGCATTAAATTTACCCAATCAAAACCTGAATCATTTTGTGTCCTACCTTGGAGGTGGTTTCCCATGGTAACAAGCATAGGATCTTAAGAGTTTTGGATCTATCCAAATTTTATTTGGATGCTTTTTTTTGATTCGTTAAATTTTCTTTGTGAGGTAATATTGGGCTTAGAATTGGTGACCTTTCTCTTCTGACAAAGTCAGAAAGACATGCACCTGCCCTCCTCCCTTAGAATACACTACACTTGGCAAGTTGGGAGCAGCATTTTATCCAGTTTCAATACTTAATCACTGATGTATATCACCCCTTCTGAAATTTTTATTTAGATATTAATTGCAGATCACTAGTCTATAACTTTAAGAACTAATAATGAAGCGTTTTCATAATACATTTTTCCTATTACATTGCAAACACTTCAGATGCACAAGAAGACTAAAAGTGATTTAAAAAAAAATCGTTGAATAATCTAATAAGTTTTATAAACCAAATTTCCCAATCAGTACACATACTTGAGAAAAATAAGTACATTTAAAAAAAAGTGAAAAAAATTTGAAATTCTTTTCTTTGCTTGCATGGATTGGAAAAAGGGCCAAGATCAGTTGATGACACGAAAGTGAATAAACTCAACCTGTCTTCCCCTATCAAATTCAGTGGCAGTTACAGAAAACTCAGCAGTTTTCTTATCCAGGTATTTGAATTCGGCATCTTGCAAGGTGACTGTAGACATGAAAATTATATATTTTAGTGTAAATAAGCATCAACTGTAATTTAATAAAGGCTATTTTTTATTTATATCAAATTTAACTTTGTGTGAAAGTCCATCAATTATAATATGATCAAAGTTATAATTAAAGGAACACTTGGCTAATTATTTTAGTAACAAGCACATTACCTGTACAATTATGATCCGTTGCTATTACTTGATTTACTGTAATGTTAAACATTGTAGATGCAGTTTTATTAGGCTCTATGCTCAACGACTTTTCCTGCAAAATTAAATACAGCAAATAGACCAAGTTATAAAACTTAACCATCAGTTGAAGATCAACATGACAGAAAAAGCTTTTACTAAAAGAATATGACAAATGGCTTAGGGTGATGTACGATGATTAGATCAAAACCAGTCTAGAAATGATACCTACTAATTGAGGAAAGAGTAAATATGTTACTATGTGTATCAATTCAAATAAAAATTCTGAAGGATCCAAGATCAGTTACACAGAAAATAATGGAAGTTTACATTACAAAATGATATAAAAGAAACATATAAACATATATTGAGTGAGTTCTTTTGTAGTAAATTGTCATATCCCTTTTCAAGAATAAAAAGAGGTGATTGAACACCCATAGCCTATTTTATTTTCCATGGGCTGGGGGATAAAATAAGAGAAATAATATTTTAAGTAGATTCAATCACTTTATTATCAAAAGGGAAACTTAAGTATTATTCTGGATCTTAGGTAATGTTTAAATAAGTGTTTTTAACACTTTATTCAAAATGTAATTCAAAAGGGGCTTTTAATGTAATTTAAAAGTATTTTTAAATCTTTGGAGGGAAAATAAAATAAAATAAAATAGACGACCCAAAGTAGGCACCTATAAAAGAGAGGTCAAAGCTCACATCAATTCATCCAATTTTGTCATTTTAATTATTCCTTCCAATTTGGAGTTTGAAGCATTTAAGGACAAAAACCTTTGATATTGGAGATCCAGAGGATGGAAAACCCTCTTTCCCTCTAAGGAGATTCTATTCAAAGATGGCATTTGAGCTTATTGATTGTGATTGTTCAATTCATATTTGTAAGAAAATTATTCCACAACATTAAATTAGCATATTTAGCTGAATTTTCAAGTTTATATGTTGCTGCTACAGTCCCTCTACAGTACATGTGTTGATTGTTCATTTATTGGTTATTATTTGATGTTTCCAGCTCTTAGCAAGTATTTGTTGGCATCATTTTGAATTTTCAGTCATCATTATTGAAGAATTTGAAGTTTATCTACAACTGTTCATCATAGACCAGTGTTTGGAGGCTTACCCTTGCATTACACTTTATTACTACTGTTGTTAAACAGTAAATTTATGAGAACAGCCCTTATCTACACAATCCGCCCCAAAATAAAGTCAAAGGAAGTAGTTGCAACCTACCAACAAGCCTCAAAGGTAGCTGCACCTCCTAGCACAATGTGATGAACCACACTCCGGTGATCCACTCTGCTACCACTGTAGTGATATACCGACACTCTGCTGATTTGTTTTCACTGTGTTTGTAGGTCTGATTTTCTGTTTCCCATGATGTGTTTTTGTTTTCAGTTTGTAGTTTGCTTGCAAATGATGTTAAAATGGTAACAACAAGCATAAACATACAATGTGAATTCAAAATAAACTAAACTTCAATGATACCCAAGCAATGACTCAATTTCATAGTTAAGAGACTTTCTTCATTGCATAAGAGGGAGTACATAAGTGGACGGCTTACATTCATTTCAAAGAGATACTCGAACAAGATTTAAAATGATAGTCAAGATGCATTCTTCATGATATAGGAGCTTACATGTAGTAGAAGACTTGCACCAAATTTGAAAGACAATACATCTTATGAGTTAATTTAACTTACAGCCAAACATCACTGTGAATAGTGACGTGCTACAGTACCCGCGCCCAATAGATTGCTCATACAAAATTATATACACGTTTCTCCTTCCGAAATCTTGTTGGAACAGCTTCTAATGATGAGGGCGCCCACTTTAGAAGAGAAAGCAGCTGCAAATTGAAGGCGTTTTACTTGCTTTGGCTGTCACAAACCCTCATGTAATGGCGGCTGGTTGTAGGTGATTAAATCAGCTCTCAAAAACTTCATAAAATGTAAACAACTTCTTTTGGATGGCAAATGGAGACTCTAGTAGCAAATATCCTTCCGAAAGATGCCTCCAACAACTTGTTATCAGCAATTCCAAGCTCCAAAATGCAGCAACAAGAAAATAACCAGCACTTTAGGGTGGTCTTTCACACCTTCAAGATGCCAAATTCCTAACTACAAGCCCAATCCAGGCTTACCCACTGCAGAAATCGGGAAACCCTAGTTTCCTTCTCTCCCAAACTCCACACTTCAAGTTTCATTCAACAAAATAATCTCAAGCATGAATGGGTCGAACTTTCTCAAGGTCTTTTATAATTTCACTTTGAAACACTATTCATTAAAAAATCAATATTCACTTAAGTTATTTCTTTTTTTCACTTTAGGGATGAATAGTAACAGCAAAATAGAAAGTGACCCCTTTAAAATATAGCCACATGGTCCCTAAGCCTGAAAAAGTGACATAAGTGGTGATGATCAATAATTTAAGCTCCAAATACACGCCAAACGCGCAAATTAACCACGTCACCAAGCTCCGGGTACTATTACTGCATTTTACCGACCAAGTGCCCGATCAAGTGACCCTCTATCTAGAACCATTAGCCTACGAGGATCGGCATAATAGGCTAATCCATTGACTCTGATGCTCGCGAAAGAATGGGGACATTACACACAATAGTTTAAGTTTTTGGTGAGTAAATATACAGGCTTGGGCAGTATTAAGTTTCTGGAAATTCATCACAGCGTGTAATGATACTACCACATAGTATTATTGGGCAATGGGTATTTGCTGATAATTAAGGATAAAGTCTAATTTTTCTGCTTATAATGGAATCCACCAGTACTTTCTGATAATATTATAATAACCAACATTGAAGGAGATTTTATTTGTATAGATACTATTGTTTGGTTGCAATTAATACAAGGTATAGGGTTACTAATACTCTGATTTTCAGATCTGAGCATAACAATTATTGTTTATAGCTGTTCATATAAATATCGTTTATAAATCTGTTGTCACATTTGGTTATTTTGGCATGTAAGATTTAGATCTATTGTTATAATCTATTAATATTGCATTTGAGGGTTTGTCTAAACTCTAAAGTACATATCAACGTGGGAAGGTTTACATTCACTATTTGAAGTTGTATATATAGTTGACATGGGTTTACAATTATCATACACTGCTGATCAACATTAAATTTAGTTACCTTTTGGCATCTACAATTGGGCATTTGATATTTGTTTGTCATTTTACCTTGCACATTGTTTGAGATTTCATCTATTTCTTAAAGTTGTTCAATTGTGGATATTATAGTGGTATCAGAGCTTTAGTCTTGCCAGTTTGCAAGGTTAGTGCTGAATTTTAGTGCAACATAATGGGAAATCAAAGAGAAATGTCTACAAATTCGATTTTAGATGCCATTTATAGAATCATGGAATGATGGCAAAAGGAATTAGAATGGAGTGCATAAGTTCAAGAGGCATTGATGCACAAAGCATTGGTTGAATTTGTAAAAACTATTGAAGAGAAAAGCAGGGAAAAAAAAGAACAATAAAAATTGAGGCTACAAGACATTACTGCAAAACACAGCATTGAGCAGGGGTAAGAGAGTTGTGTGATGCAAATTGAAGGTAAAGCTCCTTTTTCAGAAGATGTTTATTTGACTTCTAGCGAATGTACATGTCAGCAAAGTATTGATGAAGTCAAAGAGGAAACGGAATTACTAGTTGAATGTGAAGAGTTGAAGATGAAAAATGATGCACTGATCCTTGTATTACCCATTGATCTTCCAAAAGGTGAATCATTACCGTATGTGATTGATTTTTAGAGTAGCTATGTGGATGAACATGCAATTGAGAAGAATGTTTTGGTTGATCCTAACTAGGAAATCTCAAATCACACAAATGGTGGTGTTGAGGATATTTCAATAATTTCTATTTTAGTAAAAGGCAACCACTTTTTTTACATCCCAAGGGTTATGAAAATTCAATACTCACATCTCATGGGTCATGCCTTGAAGCTAAGTTCTACAACTAAAGATAAAGTTATGATTCCTAACACAAGGTGTGTGATAACTCCTATGTCATGGGTCTAGGAGAGACCAACATTGTGTTGGGCATGCAATGGTTATATTCTATTGGAGAGTTCACTATGGAATTGAAATTCAAAGGGAAAGAAGTAGTGCTTTATGGTATTAAAGATGGAGCCCCGACTATTGTCTTAGCTAAAAGAATGGAGCAAGTAGCTGGGACCACAAACCAAATGGAGAAAATCATGACTTCATCCATAGGCGAGACACTTCATCATGATAATCTTTGATCTATTTTGGATAAACATTGTACGTGTTCGATGTTAAACCTCTAGGATGGCCAACATGTAGAGGATTTTATCAAGAGATAGGGAAGGAACATGATAGAGATATCTTTCCTATTAAAAAATAAGAATTAACACCAAAGGATTCAAAAAGGTGTTCAGAATAATATCAAAGTAGCACAACATAAGCTTCATGGAATAAAGTCAAAATTAGATACTGTTACAAATAAATACAAACAAGACACAATGGGAGATAGTAGTGATAGCATAATATAGTTATGTTGTAAAGGAAACATATCAAGGATTGTTTTCATGCTGCTACATTCCTCCATTTGCAGTCATACAAGTTTCTTCAATCATAGGATTGGCAATTTTTAAGGATTTGAAGAGAGATATGCCATTTGTTAGTATCAACATTTGTAAGCCCTGGCTATAGTCCCGATGCACAAATAAGATCCCAAACTTTGTGATTGTTGCCCAAATCCACACAAGGGTCTAAAGGAGTGCCATCATCTAGCTCAAAGAGTGGATTGTCATAAGTCAAACCAGCCTCATCCTCAAATAATGGATTAATAACAAACTGTACATTACCCACTTGTTGATCTGAATCACCTCTCTCTGAACTTTTGGAGCAATGAAAGGAAACATGCTCCTCTCGGAATTGATCATGCTCCTCCACCACCTATTCGACCTCTTTCCCTTTCCCTCTACTCTTCTTCCCATTGAGGGAGATGGCACATAGAATTCCCTCTGCCATTCCCCTCAATACATATTTTCGGCCATCAATTGCAAATTTCATTTCCATGGAGCATAGGTTGAGGGAAAACTCTTTGATTGCATGAAGCCACTTCATGCCTAAGACAACATCCATATCACCCATGCTGGCAACATAATAATCAGCTTGGAATTCGTAATCATTCAGCTGCAAGGTGGGATTAAGAATCCTCCTCGTACAAGTGAGAGCCAAACCATTTGCAACTCTCACCTTGAACCCCTCAAATTCCTCTATCTGAAGTTTGTGCCTAGAAACCAATCCCTCATCAATGAAGTTATGTGTGGCTCTAGTATCAAGCAAAGTAATCACACACTGCCTGCTCAAGACTCCTCTTATTTTGAAAGATCCCTCTCTTTGGATGCTAGAGAGTTGAGCCATAGGGCATAGCTTTGCTAAGTTTGTTCCTGACTTTGTGGATGCTCTTCCTATCTCATTATCCTCCGGATCAGCTCGCTGTTCTGAATTTTCAGAATATGATTCATCTGCATAATAGTAATCCATCTGGTTCACCTTCCCCTTAAGAGGGCACACATGATCCTTACTATATGGTCCTTTGCATGTGAAGCATAATTTCTTCCATCTCAAGTCGTTTATGGTGTCATCATTAATTTTTTGTTAGTGTTTCTTTTGCTGGTCTGCAACTTGATGATGACCCTCATCCTTTGGAGGAGTCATGGTTTTAGGCGGAAACTGCTTTTTTGGGGCAGCAAGCTCCATGTCTTGTTCCTTCTTCATCGCATCCTACAATGAAGGTGGATCAAAATCCTTGATCCATTCATGTAAGGGTTCTAAAAGACCCTCATTGAAAAGTACTACCAATCTCCTTTCTGTGATACTTGGAACCATCACAGACAATTATTGAAACTCTGCAATATAGGACTCCAAAGTGCCAACCTGCTTGAGTTGAGCTAGCTCCCTGAAATACAACTCTAGATCCTTATGATCAAAGCGTCCAATGAGTTTATTAGTGTTGACGTTACAATTCGCACCTCTGGAGTGTGTATTGGCAATGGACAACTATGCACAATATTAACTTCTCTTCAAATTAGGAGGGGAAGCTCCCTCTTTTGCTGATATGTGTAAAAAGTAAAGTATTCTAAAATCCTATCTTTTTGACTCAGCTGGTAGAGGCACAAGGTTAAGAAACCAAGAACATTGCAGCTAGGGTTTTTCTCTGGTTTTGCAGATCTTAACTACAACTAGGCTAACGCTAAAACTATCCTATTTCCTCAAGAAAATCAAAGCATGAGGACTTAGGAGCAAGTGGGAATGTTAGACGATAAACTTTATATCAAGATTTCCAAGGAGGAACAACCCCTATCCAAGGCGTAGGCTGAAATGAAGGTTATTGGAAACAACATCAAACGACAAGCTAGTTCTCAGGATTCCCAAGGAGGAGGAACCCCTATTCGAGGTGGAGGCTGAAAGTAACTTACTGAAAACAACACTTAAACGACAATCTTTCTTTCTAAATTCCCAAGGAGGAGGAACCCCATTCGAGGTGTAGATATGAAAGAAAAAACTATTAATAACAACATCAAACGATAAACTTTATTTCTAAATTCTCGAGGAGGAACCCCTATCCGAGGTGTAGATATGAAACAAGCTTATTAAAACAAATAAATCTGGGACAACAAATTGCATGAAGGACCTATCACACAAATGAACGATCAAACCAGCTTTATGTTAACAAAGTGAACCAATACAGAATAGCAATATTGCACGGCAAGGTGGGCACAACAATTTGTGGGCACAACAAAAGTTAAAATACAAATGAGCAAAGGTGCTCTTATTTATAGACCTCAAATGAGTAGGGAACCCTAAAATCTCCTTGAGTTAACATGAGTCTTGCAAGCATGCAAGAATTATTGCTAAATCTAAATGTATGCAACTATACAGTTAACTGGAAAAACTACCTTAGTTAACTCAACTAAAACTAAACTAAATGGACGTTGCAATACACAAGTCCTTATTGATATGAAAGTCAATTGATAAGTAACATTAGTTAACTGAAACCGAAAACTACATGAGAACTTTGTTGTACCCCAAATTAAAATTTTTGCTACACTTAGGCATTTTGAAGAAATGAGTAAAAGTCTTGTCAAGTTTGTCAAAAAAGGTCAAAATTGGGGTTTGCATGTCTTGCATGAGGGGCAAAAACTTGAAATTTTCAAAATTTGATGATTTGGGTCTGCTTAGAGCGACCAAATCTACAAAACCCAAATCTCGAATTTTTGGCCCTACTTTTTAGGAAAATGGCTATTTTAAGAAACTTTCTAAAAATAGATTTTTTTTTTTTGGTTTTTATGGGTTTCTTTTGAAACGGATGTTGGCAAAATTTTCTAAAAATAGAAAGTTTGTCCGTTAGGGTTCAAACTGATTTTGATTGGTCGAAAATACTTCCTCATCAGGTTGGTGCAGTCAAAATCACAAAACGATTAGTTTTGCCTTAGTGGGTCTATTCTGCTTTTTTAATTTCAGAAAGCATTTCAAGAACTTTGAAGCCATTAATGGAGGCTAGTCAACTGCCAGGTGTCAGATTCAAACATTCAAACACTGGACGTGCACGCAGATTGAAGAATGGAGAAAGGAAGTTGTGAAAGTTGAAAAATAAAAACTTTTGGCTAACACTGGAGACTCCAGGCACCCTAGCTCAGTCTAGGCGGCCAAACACTCATGTCTTAGAAAATTTTTCATCACTGACAAACGAGGCGAAGGAAAGCACATGGAATGAAGGAGAAAGTTGAAATTTTCAGAATAAAAACTAACTCTGCCAGCCATGGGCACCCTAGAGGGAGATAGGTGCCTAACTTTTCAGGGCATCAAATGGTAAAATTAGGGTTTGTGCTCCTAGGCAATGTTGTTCAGAATCTCCTCAGCTCCGCAATGAGTCCAACAGCACAGTCATCAGATCAACCAATCATTCGAAATTCTAAGTCAAATAGAGAGGTTCCAACTAAGAGGTGGAATACAAACCAGGAAAATATCAGAAAAATGTCTAAGTCTGGGAACTTTGGGCACCTAGCCTTTTGGAGGACCTAATCTAGCAATTAGGGTTTGCAAATGAGCTCAATCTCTGCAGGATTCTGTCAGCTTCACAGTGGATGTCTTTGTCAGATCATCAGACTTGTCAATCACTGGAAAATCCAGATCAAATTGAAGCTGTAACATGAAGATTCAAAGTGAAAGGTTGAAAATCAAGCAAAAATGGCTAAGTTTGGAGATCATGGGCGCCCCAGGTAGCTAGGGGCGCCAAAGCTTTTGAGGGCCTAAATGAGTGAATTAGGGTTTGACACCTCCAGCAATTATCTTCATATTTAAGGCAACTTTCCAATGGAACTATCATCAAGTCCATCAGAATTGATAATCACCAGATATTGAGGGCAGAATAGAGGGAGAAACATGAGCAAAATGTCAGAAGTTAAAAACAAGGTGAAAATCACAGAAAATAAACTAACTTTGGAGGAGTTGGGCGCCCCAGCTAGCCAGGGGCGCCCAAGCTTCTGACCCCCATGATGCAGCTTTTAGGAGACATCACTCCCAGAAGACCCCCTCAAAATCAATCAAGCTATCCAACGAATTCAACAGCTAGTTGATCCGATCAACCTAGCCCTTGAAATCATGAATTCTTCAGAAGATTAGAAAACATGAAGACCTTGAAGAATGAAAAAAATGGCTAACACTAGTAATGATGGGCACCCCAGGAGGAGATAAGCGCCCATGATTTTGAAGGTCACTATGGAGTTTTTAGCCAAAGTTGCCTCTAGAACAATCTCGCCAAATTCGATCAAGCTCCGTGATGGATCATTCAGCCCGTCCATAGGATCAATTTGGAGGCCATAAATCAAAGCCAACCTGGAGATGAAAAAACACAAAAAGTTGAAATTTTAAGAAAAATGACTTAACACCGGTGATCATGGGCGCCCCAGGTAGCTAAGGGCGCCCAACTTTTTGAGGGGTCAAATAATGTTTTTATCCAAAGTTTCCTCCAAGATAACCTTCTCAGAATCAGTCAGGCTCCGTGATGGATCACTTCGTTAGTTCACAGGATCCTCTGATCATCCAGAAATCAAAATCAAACAGAGGTCAAAATCAAGCAAAAAGTTGAAATTTCAAGAAAATTGGCTAAGTATGGAGAGAAGCGCCCCAGGAGAAGAATGGCGCCCAAGGCTCAATGCCTTAGTCAATTTTTTCCGAGTTTTATCCTTCAACATCAAAAAAGTGTCCAAGTTCGATGCACTTGCTCAGGATAGGCTTCTAAGGATTTAAAGCAAAAGAAAGTAGATTTTCTCAACCTCAACTTATTTAAGATCTCAACCTCAACTTATTTAAGAGAGTTTTTGTCTTTCGTTATTCATTATTGCAGGTTGGCATCTAGAGCAAGAGGATTTTCCCTTTTCTCTCAATGAAGATTTGAAGACTCAAATGACATGCTTTTTCAGTGTTCTTTGTGGTTTCGAGATTAGTGAGCAAGCATGAACGCTTTTTCGTGCTCCAAACTTCTAGGGTTTTGCTTTTTCAAAACAACCACTCAATTTTTTTCGTTTTTGATCACATGGGTCTCTTTGCTTTTTCATCTTGTTGAACATTGAGAAAATCTTTCCTCTTCTAGAAACTGATTTTTGGCCACTTTTTCAGGATGGATTTAGCTTTTTCAGTTTCTAAGCATTTGGGTTTCTCCAAAACATGATTTTCTACAAAACCCGGGTCCCAGTTTTTTTTGGAGAAATTGCTTTTTCAAGGAAAATCAGCATTCTATTTTCAGCAGCACTCTCCACTTAAAATCAAGAAACAAATCAGCTTTTTGGCGGATGTGATCGAGATTTAAAGCAGCAATCATCAAAAGCTTTCTTTCATCTTTCTTTCTATTCTTGTCTCAATTCTTATCCACTCTTTGAAGAAGAGAAAAAAATAAATTGTAATAGTTGGCATTTCCTGTTTTCATGCTTTATTAGGTGTTAGATGTTTATCTTGTTTAGTTTTAGAAATAAAGTTTGCATGTTGGCAAGTCTTAGTTGTAAAAGCAAGGAGATTTTAGGGTTCCCTACTCTGCTTGTGTATAAATAAGGGTAGCCTTGCCCATTATTTTCTTAATGGTTATTCTGATAGCAAATTGCAAGCCTGTAATGCTGCAAGTTGTTATTCAGTGTCAGTTCATTTTGTGTAAGAGCAAGCTTTCATGCCTCTTTAGCTGCAAGTCCTTGTTCAGTGCATGTGTCTTGTGTTAATGTATTCTAGTTTGATGGCTAAACTGTAAGCCTATTTTGCTACAATCCTGCTGTCCTAGAAGTGTAATCTCTTGTTCCTGAAGTTTGAGAAAATAAAGTCTTATGCCTATTTTGCCCTGATATAATGTCTCAAATTTCTGTTTCATGTGTTATGCTTATATGATCTTTATTTCAGCTTGCATTGAAAGTAAGTAGATGTGCGTTGGGAGAAAAGTTTATTTAAGTATTTATGTCAGAGAATCCTTCCTTTTCCATTTCTAATTCTCTTGCTTTGCGTTTACTTGAGAAGTTAGAAATGCCATTGGAGTAGGTTTAGTCATAGTTGAACTTCTAAAACAAAAAATCTCAGCTATGGTGCTTGATTTTTATAACCTTGTGGTCCTAGCTGAAACAAAAAGATAGGCAAATTAGTTTTAATTTACTTTCTTGAGCAACATCAGCAAAGAGGGAGCTTCCCCTCCTAATTCGAAGAGCAGTTTATCTTGCATAGCTGTTTGTTTCTAATCCGCATTCCATAGGTGCAAATTAAAATGCCAACAAACTCCATATGTACATAGGTATCTCCAAAATACACATGCAATGATATGTGGATCAGTAAGTTAACTCAGAAAGAGGCATCAAGTTAATTGCCATGTCTAATGTCTATCTTGAAAGGTGGGACGCCTTGATCTGGTAGTTCACTAGCTGCGATCTTGAGCAATTAACCCCTCCACGAGGTCATTGACTGCATCACCATCTGGAGCACTGACACTCATTTGAAGTATTCGGTGTCTCCTCAACATCTCTTCACTGCCTGTGATTTGAATTTGCAATTCTCCTCCACTCTTGGCCGCCTCATCAAATAGTGCTAACATGACTGTAGGTTGATCCAACTTACAGCCAACGGAATCACCATTGAAAATACCGTGAATGAGTATCTGCAACTCTGACTGTATGTCGACGACCTCATTGTACTCACCACCCTCACATTGATACTAGCAAGGGACTTGTGACATGAAAGTTCTCACAAACTTGATAGCACTTGTCACCTTTTCTCTGCTCTTGGCCAACTCTGCAAAAAAAATTTCATGCATTTTTACCTTGAAGATTAATTGTTCTCTCCAAGCAAAAATAGTTTCCTTATCCTTTTCTACAGTGATTGAATCATATGCTGTCCTCAGGTGAGAGACCATGATCTCATTCCGTGGTTTGTCAATTGCTAAGTGTCGCTCTGAATCCTGAATCTGTGTGAAAAGTTTGTGGGCATTGTACCTCAATTGGTACAACTCAGATAATTGTTGATGAGGGAGATGCCAAAGTGAAGAAGGCAAAGTTGTAAACTCATTGAAGGAAGTTTGAAACCCTTAAAATGAAAGATGAAGACATAGCGTCATACTTTCTTCGTGTTGATGAAATTGTGAACATTATGAGAGGACTTGGTGAAGATGTTGATGATGTTTTTGTTGTTGATAAGATACTAAGATCCTTATCCTCAAGATTTGATTCCAAGGTATTGGCATTGGAAGAGTTGACAAATCTAGACACATTGACAAAAGATGAACTACATGGGATTCTTGCTGCTTATGAAATGAGAATTGAGGGGAGGACACCACAAAAGGAGATTTCCTTCAAATCATCTAAGAAAGGAAAAGCCAAACATGATACATCAAGCGAGAAGTCAAGTGGTGATGAAGCAAAAGCCTATTTCATGAAAAAGCTTAAGAAAGGAAGTGGAAAGTACAGAGGAAAATTTTAAATTTCCTTTTAAATGTTTCAATTGTGGAAAGGTTGAACATTATGCTTCCAAATGTCCTCAAAATGAAAGTGATACAAGAGAGGAAGAAAAGGAAGTTTACACAAAGAAAAAGGGGAAGAAAAACTCTAAGCACAACTCAAAGAAGTCCCAAAAACAGAAAAAGAGTTTTTATTCAAAGAAACAAAGTAGCTCTTCGGAAGAACAAAGTGATGACAATCAAAGCAATGATGAAGAAGAAATATTGTTTATGTGTCATGTCCCCAATTTAGAGCAATAAGGAGAATTTATTAAATTAATTATTTATAGGGTTGTTAAAAAAAAAAATATTAAAAAGTAACCTTATATTTAATTAATTTAATATTAAAGTGACTAAAAATAAAATAATATCAAAAAGTCACTTAAGAGAATAAAATAATATTTTATTCTAGAAGCTTCTCGAAAATGCTTGTGAATTCTTTATAAGGTGCTTTTGGAGGGCATTTGAGATCATCCTGAGTTGGATACATTTTCTCAATATTGGAAAGCTTGAATGCTTGACTTGGTTGGAGAAGTTAATTTTTCTAAGTCTACTAGTTTAAGTTGTGTGACACCAACCCTAGCTAGTTGGGGCGTGAGAGATATCTCAATCTTTCACATCGGGGAAAAATTAGTGGCCAAAGGCCAATTTTGGATTGGTACGAATTGAAGAGCAAGTTCTGATTTTTGTTTACAGTCATCTGGCAGCCATTGATGGTGGAACGATTTCATTCATATCAGCTCACCTAGACTTCAATTCTTATTGGAGGTTGTGGCACCCTGCTCTTAGGTTCTTGGTGATAATCTTTGATGCTTGCAAGGGACGATTTGTGGCTGTGTTCATTCATAAACATGGTCTGAAGCTTAAACAGGGGCGACCCATACTAGGAGGGCGATTTCATGGAAAGAGACAGCAATAAATTCTAATAAAATTCAAGGAGCATTGCTGGAGGTATATGAAGATAGGCACAGCAAGTCTGGAAGCATTCTCTTCATCAGTTGGAAGAATTGAACCATTTTGTGAAGGCTGCCATCACTTCCAGGTTCCATCGATCTGCATAGTTTGATCATTGTAGTAGCTTTACATCTCAGTTTTAGGGTCTGCATTGTTAAGCAAAGCATTCACCATAGGTTCATGCATTGTAATCATCTATATCAGATTGTAATAAGTTTATATCAGAAGTTAGAGAGCTGCCATCAGAAGTTTATATCAGCTGCACATGAGAGTTTGTATGCCAAGAGTCTTGGCAAGACATTGTAAACACTTGATGCATTTCAGATAATAATAATGAGTTGCATTGCATTCATTTGCTAGCTTGTACTTGGTTATGGATGTATGCCAAGTGTTTGTTAAAATGACTAAATTGTTGTAGGTGCATGTTTGGCATGAGTAGAGCATGTATTTGCATTTGAAAATACAAAAAGAGCTGCATTTGCATTTTAGGTGATTGGATAGACAACTTAGTAGTTGTTTACAAGCATTCATTCATCATTTCATCAAAGCAAACTGAAATTTAGAACCAGCAAGAACAAGGTTGCGCACAAAGTGTTTGTCAAATTGTCTAAGGCACAAAATCAGTCTTTTTACATTAGATTTGGCAAGGCACTTTACATTATGGCCATGGAAGACACAAATAGCGAACATGAAGAACAAGATGCTGATCAAGAATGCAATGAAGAAGAAGAAGTAGATCTTGAAGAAGAGCTCCATTATGCATACAAACAGAATGAGAAGTTGAAAAAGAAAGTTACCAAGTATGAAATAAAGATCAAAGAAATGACTGAAAGCTTGGAGGAATTGAATAAAATAATTGAAGATCTAAGAACTCAACTTGTAGAGGATGAACAAGTTGAAAGTGAAACAATAAATAAGTTGGAACAAGAAGTTGCCATGTTGAAGAAAGATTGGAAAAGAAAAAGGAGCAGCATACAAGATTTGATAAACATACTACATGTTCCAAGATAAATGAAATGAACTTCAAGACTAGAGATGCAAGCAAGAAGATTAGCAAAGGGAATGATGCAAACTTATAAGAACCAAAGACAATTCTAAGACAAACCGAAGAGAGCTGAATAAGTGCTCATCCCAAAAGAAAATTTAAGGCTAGGCAGACCCATTCTTTCAAAGGGTATTGTTTCTCATGTAATAAGTTTGGGCACAAGGCCATGAATTGCAAAAGCCAAGTGAACAACGTCCCTAGCTTCACTAAAAGGAACTATAACTCCTTCACACCCTTAATGGAATTGTTGTCACCGAGAAATGCACCCTATGCAAAGTTGTAAGAACTAAGCTTTCTGGTGAAACATGGGATCATCTCAAGGCTGTGGGTCGCCTGAAGTTGAGATGAACCTCCGGAGAAGGCCGGCTTCCTTTGGGTATCACCTAAACTAGCAAGTCTGTGAAGGTAAAAGGAGAAGGAATACATACAAATAATGAAACTAAACTGAACTATTCCTATGGTGATACACCGAATTAAAAAGAAATCATAAAACGAACACAGAAAGAACATACACTAGAAAGCAAAAGACAGCGTTTTCACTTAACATAACCCCTTTCAGCTCATGCACTATTCTCAACAGGTTTGCTCTACATGCATATCTTAGGAAGGAAAGATGAATTTCACAACCTTAGGTATGAATACAGATTTTGGAAAAAACACAGCTAAGAACTTGCATAGTCTAAAATACAGAAATGAGAGTAATACAAACATTAATAGTAGCTTCCCAGGTAAACTCTGTGTTATATTCCGGATTCCAGTTGAGTTACAAAACATACATTTTGTCGAGAAAGGATTGATAAAAATCACTAACTCTTTTGAATGCACAATTCGAACTACTTACAAAAAGGCAAAAAATGCCTTATATATCAGACTGTATCGGCCCCCTAGGGCCTACAAAAATATTGGGCTCAGAAAGATCTATCCTAAGATCTTTTGACTGAATTTAATGCAGAACCCCTGCGTGTCCATGCTGTGTGTGTCGGTGAAGAGCTATTGCCTGGAGAAGCCTTCTTTAGATATTTCACAGCTACCGCATTCATTTTGATCTTGGCGTCGTGTCCCGTTCGAACTACTTCGGCTGAACGCTTTGAATGCCTTGAGCTCACAACAGATACGTGCTGCATTCATCCCGTTGACATTCCTCATTCTGATCAGACTGCCACGGCTCGTCTCAGCTCCTCTTGGTTGGTCGAGCGTATTCCACGCAGACTTTGTAGGCGGTTAAAGGCCTTTGAAAAGAATCGCATCTCAGCGAGACACTTTGAGTGTCTTGCCGATGCGATTATATCATTCTGCAACTTATCGGCATGACTCACATCGTCGGCAAGAGTCATAGCGGCTTCATTAGTCACGCCGATAGCTATCCATATCCATCGTTGAGACCTCCTTCATTCAGGAAGACATCTTATGGAAAGTAAGATCTCCTTTCTGAGTCTCCCCGAAAGCAACATTGCTTTCTGCGTGACCAGTGTTTGTCGCCGAGACCCACGCCAAACTCCCGCATTTTGTCTGAGCTCTTCATTTCCTTCGGCAAGGCCGTGGTAAGTCGGGAAGACATCATGGCGAGGCTTAGATGTCATATCGATCTCTCCTCTGTCACTGAGACCACATGATGTCGGTAAGACATCACCTTGGCAGTCGGGCGCTACATTGATGAAATTATGTCGGGGAGACCTTTGCTGATGTCTCCAGAAGTCATACCGCTAAGCTCCTTTCCTTCTGTCGGCTAGACATCCTTATATCGGCAAGACCTTAGGCCGATGTCAAGCTCTTTTGGCGAGGTCTTTACTTTCTGGTCGGTGAGACATCACGCGGTTGCTGAGACTTCATAGCGAACTCTTCCTGTCTGCCCGAGCTGTTCACTTTACTGTCGGCGAGACATCACCGAGTCGGGGAGATCTCCTATCGACTTCACAAGATTATGCCGAAGCCACATACTTCGGCGAGACTTTGGACAGTCACCAGGACCCCATGGCGAAAGCCCCAACTCCCAGCGAGACCGGATGTTTCCTTGGTGGGACCCCCACTTGTTTGCTTCAGTCATCAAGACCCCCTCGGTCGGGGAGACATCCATTGGTCGGCAAGAGGTTGTGCCGAAGACACCCTGATTTGCCGAGGCTTCATTTCGTTCACTTCGGCAAGAGACAAAGGTTTCTCCAAGACATTGTGGCGAAATCACTTCCTTTGGCTGAGATCCCTTTGTTCACTGAGACATGGCCATGTCGGCAAGACCCAAGGGCGACAGTTGGAAACTACACCGAAGTCAAATGTTGGGGAGACCCTCTGCGTTCGGCGAGACCTTGTGGCGAAGGGATCAACCTTTGCCGAGAGCTTATCCCTCATTCGGGTTGTTCACTCATCGGCAAGATACCACCGAGTCGGGGAGACCACATAGCGATGAGAACCTGCTTTGCCGAGAGAGCAACCTTTCTTGTCGGTGAGACTCCCGCCGAAGGAAAATATATCGAGGCCCCCCACTCAGTCGGCGAGAGTAAATGTCTTTGTCGAGACATTACGGCGAAGGCACCGACCTTGGCCGAGACCACGAGCAAGTCGGGGAGACCTACGGCGATACCTCTCATACCTCTTCGGTGAGACCTTTGGTCGTCGACGAAACGCTGGGGCGATATCACTTACTCTCGGCGAGGCTTTGGCCAGTCGCCGAGACGTCTTGGAGACTTTCTTCCTTTTGGCGAACTGCTTCCTGTTGGGGTGACTCTCCGCTTTCGGCGAAACTTCCTGCCGAACTCGTGTTACACCGAAGGCGCCAGGCATGTCGGCGTGACCTTTAGTTGTCGATGAGACCTCCCGCCGAGCTCTCTTGTAGACTTCCCTTTGCCTCTCGTGTTACATCGAAGATCTTTCCCCGCTCGCCAAGACTCCACTCCGAATGCCATGTTACGCCGAAGACTTGTTTTCCGGCAAGCTCCCTTTCCTGTCGGCGAGATTCCGACTGTTTGCTGGGACCCTTCACCGAGTGCCAGAAGTTACCCCGAAGCCCTTGGTCGCCATGAGTCTTCCCGAGTCCATGATTGAATGGCCTATCGGCTAGAGAGATCCATGCGATAAGAGGTCATATCGAACCCTCAATGTTATAGCGATAGGCTCTACAGCTTCGTTCGGTGGGGCAAAAACTAGGTCACAGCGACCTATTCAAAACGGAAAGTATCAACCAGCTAGTCGGCCAGATAGTGAAGATGTCATGCCGACCTGGCTCTAATGGAGGCTGAGCATAGAAGATTGAGGCATGTTTCCAACAGAGCAGGCCTCCCAACCGAATCCCTTGTGAAATGTCATCATATGTATAGCGTAACCCTCACTGGAGAAGTCCCATCTGGCCCTTATGAACATCTACAACGGAGATGCCTTGCTTGATTGAGCCTGAGGGTGAAAATTAGGTAACAGGAGTTTAACATTATATGTCACAAATGTAATAATTTTGGACAGAAAGAAAAATTTTGCAGAACAGTTTTTTATGTTTCTCCAAATCAGAATAAAGGTGAAGACATTACTATCAAGAAAAAGGAAAACCCAGTCAAGATTTGGAAGAAGGAGAAGTCCATGTTTGTTCAAATAGCTTTACATGCTGAAAACAAGAAGGATAGATGGTATATTGACAGTGGGTGTGCAAGGCATATGATAGGTGACAAGAACAAATTTATTTCTCTTGAACCCATTGATGGGGGAATAGTGAGATTTGGTGATAATTCAAAGAAAGAGATAAAAGGTAAAGGAACACTTAGTTTAGATTATGGGAAAACAAAAATTGAGAATGTCTTATATGTTAAGGGCTTAAAAGAAAATCTGCAGGGCTTAAAAGAAAATCTGCTAAGTGTAAGCCAGCTTTGTGATCAAGGGCATAATGTAACTTTTCTCTCCAAAAGATGTGAAATTAAAAAGGATGGAAAGCTGATAGTACATGCTGATAGGATTGCAAACAATTTATATATTCTAAGAGAAATCGATGGTGAAATTTGTAATTTGTTGCAAGAAGATGAAAGTTCATTGTGGCATAGAAGGTTAGGCCACCTTAACTTTGACAATATCGTCAAAATCAGTAAAACAGATGCAGTGAAAGATATACCAAGAATCTCAAAACCATCCAACATCATTTGCAAAGAATGCCAACTTGGGAAACAAACACGAGCAAGCTTCAAATCCAAAGAATGTTCAACATCAAAACCATTGGAGCCCATACATACTGATCTTTGTGGACCAACAAGAACAAAAAGTCTGCAAGGAGAAAGATATTTCATGTTGTTGATCAATGACTACAACAGGATGACTTGGGTTGCCTTCCTAAATGAGAAGTCCGAAGCATTTGAAAAGTTTAAAGCTTTCAAGGAGCTAGTTGAGAATGAACTTGATGCAAAGATAAAATACCTTAGATCAGACCAAGGAGGAGAATTTACCTCAAATAAGTTTGAGAAATTTTGCCTAGAGCATGGGATAAGGAGACAATATTCAGCAGCCAAAACTCCTCAACAAAATGGAGTAGTGGAGAGGAAGAATAGAACTGTTCAAGAGATGGCAAGGGCAATGTTGAATGAATCAAAGATAGTTGACAACTTTTGGAAGGAAGCTGTCCATACAGCAGTGTATATTCTGAATTGTGTACAAATCAGGGTGAATAATGACAAAACACCCTATGAGTTATGGAAAGGAAGACCTGCAACAGTTAAGTACTTTAAAGTTTTCGGAAGCACATGCTATATTAAAAGAGATGAAGAAGACTTGGGCAAATTTGATGCAAGAGCAAATGAGGGAATCTTTCTCGGATATTCCACAAGAAGTAAAGCATATAGATGCTACAACAAAAAGCTTCACAAGATAATTGAAAGTGCAAATGTAAAAATTGATTAAGGAAAACATTACAAAGAAGTTGCAGAAAATAATCTTGATATACAAGATGTGTGCAAGGAAGATGAAGATGCAAAAGAAGATAAAGATTCAAAAGAAGATGAGAATGAGGAACTAGGACAAGGAGATTCAAAAACTCCATCTAAAACCCCATCAATGGCATCCTTCAAAACTCCATCCAAATTTGTTCAAAGAAATCATCTGGAGGACTTAGTGATTGGGGAATTAGAGACAAAAGTACAAACTAGAAGGAGATTGGCCAACACTATAGAACATGCACACTTTTTCCTCCTTTCTAGGATAGAGCCCAAAAACTTTAATGAAGCAAGTGAAGACAAGTGTTGGGTAAAGGCCATGAAAGAAGTAGATCAGATTGAAAAGAATAACACTTGGGAACTTGTCCCAAGGCCCAAAGATAAGAATGTCATTGGAACCAAGTGGGTCTTTTGAAACAAGATGGATGAAAATGGAGAGATCACAAGAAACAAAGCAAGGCTTGTTTGTAAAAGCTATGCTCAAGTAGAAGGTGTGGATTTTGAAGAGATTTTTTCTCCGGTTGCACGGTTGGAAGCAATCAGGATGTTTTTAGCACTTGCAAGCTACAAAAAGTTCAAAGTCTACCAAATGGATGTTAAATTTTCCTTCCTAAATGGAGACTTAGAGGAAGAGGTGTATATTGAACAACCTGAAGGGTTTTCATTGAAAAAAAAGAAAGGTTATGTTTGCAAGTGTTGGCGTTTAAATTCGCACCTTTGGAATGCGTATTTGAAACAGACAGCTATGCACAGATAAACTGCTCTTCAAATTAGGAGGGGAAGCTCCCTCTTGCTGATGGTGTTTGAAAGAAAGTAAACTAAACTAAGTTGCCTATCTTTTTGATCAGCTTAGAGCACAAGGTTTATTAAACACAAACGCCGCAGCTGAGATTTTCCGATTTTAAGGACTTCAACTACGACTAACTTAAACTAAAGACGTTTCTGGCTTCTCAAGTAATAGCAGAGCAAGAGAAACTAGAAATGGACAGGGTAGATTTTCTGACAAATACTTCAATAAACTATCTCTCAACAAACAAGTACACACTTCAATGCAAGTTGAAATCAAGATCATAAAAGTAGAACACAAATAACGGAAACCTGAGATTTTATATCAAGGCAAAGGAGGCTCGTGATTTTATTACTCAAATCTCTAGAACAAACTTGCTTCTAACATGCCTGGAACAAGAATTTGCAGCTAAAGAGGCTTGCAATCTTATTCTTCGCACAATAGAAATAACAATTACACTAACTCCTTGTTGGCTAAAGAGGCTCAACAATTTGCTATCACAACACAATTGAACAATACTTGAGTAACAAATAGAAGGCACAATAGGCTCAGCGTTTTGTTCTCACTAGCACGGTTCAAGAAAATAATGAGCAAAGGCTCTTATTTATAGACAAGCAGAGGAGTAGGGAACCCTAAAATCTCCTTGCTTTCACAATCTAGGGCTTGCTCAGCAAGCAAGCTTTATTACTAAATCTAGAAAGAAGGTAACATTTAAAACCCTAGAAAGCAGAAAAAGCGGGAAACGCCAACTATTACATTTTATCTTCTTTCTCTTCTCAAAGAATGGATAAGAATTATTCCAAGAATAGAAAGAAAGCGGGAAAGAAAGCTTCTAGAAGAAAGCTGCTTTAAAGCTCAATCACATCCGCTAGGAAATTAGAAACTATGTCCCAGTTCGGTGCATCTATGCCCTCAATAGTAAAACACCGCTTTTCTAGAATATCTTCAGCATCTGCAACTGATCTAAGGAAATCTTCGACCTCATTGGCCGCTTTCTCAAACTTTGCTGACATCATGAAAGTGTGACTTGGCAGAGTCTTATGTTTTTCTTTCATTCACTTCATTACAATCTTCTTACTATATTTGTCTTTATGCATGTCCCATATCCTTTTACATTCGCCCTTTGAGAGAGTTACGCTTTTAGGCCATGGGGGAATGGAAAAACACTTCTTGATCATATCAGGCTTTAGACTGCAAATCAATCTGCCATCTGTTGACTGGAACTCCCTAGTAGCCGGGTTGTAATGCTTGATGCAAGCGATTACGAACTCAAGACTCTGAACTGATATAGGAATTGATGCTGCTGCAAGGAGTCCAGAATGTCCCAGGTTCCTGATTGAGGTGTTGCCTGTGCTCTCCAAGGTGTGTAGATCGAACACCGGCTTGATATGACGCAAGTCTGTCTCAGTGGTTTTGATGTAATCATGATAAAGAGCTGATTCAGACTTGAAAACATTGGGAGTGTACTCCATTTCAGAAAACTTGAAGAATGACTGTAAACTCGCCTTAGTTCTGACAAGTCTTGAGCAATTTCTATTTTTAGAATGCTGATTTTCTTGCTCCAACGGACAGATTTTTTGAATTTTTTTCTGAGATATGGGTTTTGCTCAGAATCTCGTTACAAGACAACCCAGATCGTCCGTTTTTGAAAATTTTGAATTTTGCCTAAAAAAGCAGCAAACCCTAATTTCTTCAATTTTTTATGAAAAAAAGATGGCGCCTGGGTTTTGTTCAGAATATGATTAGAAATGGACCCAGTTGATTAGATTTGCAAAATACTGATGGCTGATCGAAAAAGTAGCCAACCCTAGGATTTTGAGACTTTCTTGAAAAAAGTTGTGATATGGGTTTTCTTCAAAAGACTGATTAGAGATGACCCAGATGGTTGAAAACTAAATGCACTGAGGATTTCACTGACATGCAAAATAAAAGCAGCTGCTGCAACTTGATGAAGTTCTTGAAAATTTCCTTCAGAAGATTGAAGTGAAAAGACCCAGATGATTGAAAACTGAAAACCTTGGCCTTCTCTTTGAAAAGTTTGATCTTCTGGATGAAAAAGCTTGAAAAAACAAGGGTTTATGCTTGCTGATCTGAAAAATCTGATGAAAAATCAGCAAATATGAATTCTTGGATCATAAAAATTCTTCAAACTTGCTGCTCCAACTTTCTCCTTTGAATGCTACCTGCAAAAATAATGAAAATTACATGGAAAAGAGATGTTAAATAGACTTAGGGTTTTGTTTTTTGCTTTGCTTTCTTTTGCTTTTATTTTCAAAAACCCTAAATCAACTGTTCATTGAATTTGGACACCTTCATCCTCTTTGTAATTTTGAAAATTTGAAAATCTTGAAAAATTCTCTAAGGCATGAGAAGTTGGGCGCCCTTCTTCTCCAGGGGCGCCCACTTTAAGTAGTGTTAGTCAAATTTTTGATATTTTCAACTTTCTGTCATTTTGACCCTTTACTTCGCCTCTGATTTCCCATTTGCAGATTGATTTGATGAGCGAGCTGAAGGATTCATTGCAAAGCCTGACTGATTCTGAGAAGGTTGTTCTGGAGGCATCTTTGGCTAAAATCTTCATTTTGACCTTCAAATTCATAGGTGCCTTTTCCTTCCAGGGGTGCCCATTTTACCCAGAGTTAGCCATTTTCATGATCTTCAAATTTCTTCATTGACTCCTCTTCTACAGATGATCTCGTTGAATCTGGAGCTCCGGGCGTCGGATTGTTTGCCTATTGTGCTCATCGCGAAGCTGACGAGATATGAGGGGGGCTCTTCTGAGATGAACTCAGTCAAAAAGTGAATTTTAATCCCTCAAAAGCTTGGGCACCCATCTTGGTTGGGGGCACCCATGTTCACCAGACTTAGTTTATTTTCCACTTTTTTATGTTTGCTTCTGAACTTTGAAATTCAGCTCTTGTCGGACCCTCTGTTCAGCTTCTTGTATCTGGCGACTGCGACCTCCAATTGACGAGCTGAATATCTCATTGGAGAGCTGGATCAACTGTGAAGGGATCACGTTAGAGTCTCATCTGCAAATTCATCTATTTCACCCCTTGAAATCTTGGGCGCCTTTTCTCTCTTGAGGCGCCCAAACCTTCCAGACTTAGCCATTTTTATCTGACTTCAACTTCAAGTTTGAAACCTTCGTTCTGTACCCTTGACTTCGTTCTGAATTTTCCAGAGAATGACCAGTCGAAAGATCTGATGAAGACAGGCATCGCGAAGCTGGCTGAATACTGAAGATATTGAGTACCTTCTTAAACCCTAATTACTGGATTGGCCCCTTCAAAAAGTTGGGTGCCCACTTTAAGCAGGGGCGCCCAAAGTCTCCACACTTAGTCAATTTTTGATAATTTTCATGCTCTTCATTCTGACTTCTGTGTGAATCCTCCCTGTTCAGCTTCGAATCCCAGATGACTGGGTAATCTGATGACTGCACCGTCGGACTTGTCGCAGAGCTGACAGAGAACTGAACAACTTTGACTGGAAGTGTAAACCCTGATTTTATCATCTGATGCCCTAAAGATGGGCGCCCTTTCTTACCTGGGGCGCTCAAACTTCCTAGTGTTAGAAAATTTTCTTCATTTTTCAATCTTCTTCTCCGTTCTTCGTGTTAGCTCACCACCTCGCCTTCTGCTGAATGCTTGAATGCTGAATATGACGCCTGGCAGTTGACAAACCTCCATTGATGACCTCGGAGCTCCTGCTATGCTTCTGAAAAAGCAAAATAGACCCAGTAGGGCAAAACTAATTATTTTGAGATTTTGACTGCACCAGCCTGATGTGGACGTATTTTGAGCCAATCAAAATCAGTTTGGACCCTGACAGACCAACTTTCTATTTTTAGAAAGTTTTGCCAGTATCCATTTCCAAAGAAACCCAGAAAAACCCAGAAAAAGTTACTAAATTTAGAATTTCTAAAAATAGCAGGTTTCCTAAAATTTAGGGATGAAAAACTGAGATCTGGGTTTTGTAGGCTAAACTGCTCTGAGAAGACCCAGATCGTCAGAAATTTGAAAATTTTGTGTTTTAAACCCTCATGCAAGACATGCACACCCAAATTTTGACCTTTTTGACTGATTTAACAAGACTTTTACTCATTTCTTCAAAATATCTAAGTGTAACAAAAATTTTAATTTTGGGGTACAACAGTAGTTAAGGAAAACGCTCTATGGGCTCAAACAAGCCCCAAGAGCATGGTATTCTAGACTTGACAAATACCTCAAAGAGCAAGGGTTCAAAAGAGGAGATGCAGATAGCAACTTATATGTCAAAGATGAAGAATGGTCATTTATTGATTGTAGTTGTGTACATAGATGATATCATTTTTGGGGGAAGCATGGACAAAATGTGCAAAGAATTTTCCTCAAGTATGCAAAAGGAGTTTGAAATGTCAATGCTTGGGGAATTATCTTTCTTCCTTGGACTACAAATTTCTCAATTAAAGGAAGGAATATTCATATCACAAACTAAGTACATCAAGGACATGTTAAGAAAGTTCAAAATGGAAGATTGCCATCCAGTAAGTATGCCTATGGTCACAGGTTGCAAATTAAGCATGGATGATGAATCTCCTAATGTTGATCAAACTCAATATAGATCCATGATTGGAAGTCTATTATATGTTGACAGCCACAAGGCCTGACATTATGCAAGCAGTTGGATTAGTGGCTAGATTTCAAGCTGCACCAAAAGAAACACATGTTCAAGCGGTGAAAAGAATTTTCAAGTACTTGAAAGGTACCATGAGATATGGCCTATGGTATCCCAGTGAAAAGAACTTTACTCTAAAGGCTTTCACTGATGTCGATTGGGCAGGGAGTTTGGATGGCAGGAAAAGCACAAGTGGAGGAGCCTTTTTCCTTGGTGAAAAATTAGTGTCTTGGATAAGCAAAAAACAAGCATCAGTCTCTTTATCCACTACAGAGGCTGAATACATAGCAGCAGTAGCATGTTGCACCCAAGTACTTTGGATGACACAAACTTTGAAAGATATTAAGGTGGAGTACAATCATCCTATCATCATCTATTGTGACAACACAAGTGCAATCAATATATCCAAGAATCCTGTCATGCCCTCCAGAACAAAGCACATACCAATCAAATATCACTTTTTAAGAGAGCAAGTGCTTGAGCAACAAGTAAAATTGGAATATGTAGATACCAAGGAACAAATAGCTGACAATTTTACAAAGCCTCTTCCAAAGGAGGCTTTTGAGTATCTAAGGAACAAATTGGGAGTAGTCCTACACCCATCAAATTGTTAGATGGGAGCATACATTCAGGGGGAGCTATGCCTAGTATTTTATAGCTCCATGGAACAAAACGTAAGACATTGTTGAAAGACCCCTTGCCATTGATGTCAAAGGGGGAGACATTGGAGATAGGGGTAGCATTTGTGCATCTAAAAAATAGGTTTCCATCAATGACAAAGGGGGAGAATGTTGAAAAGTTGTCATTGATGTCAAACAGATGCATACCTAAAAGATTCATGAGCAATGCACAGATCAGATCTTGGATGATAAGATGATGAGGTGAAGGATAATATCACTGATCTTGAAGAATAATAAGTCAGAAATCTTTTGGTGATAAGATTGTTGAAGCATATCAAGAAACTCTAATCTGGTGGTACCCCAAGCAAAGATATATCTTAGAGAAATATACTGCCCAATGTAGGTCATCTAGCAACTCATCGATCCTGGGTATCGAATACCTGTTTTTGATAGTCTTTTTGTTGAGATCCCTGTAGTCTATGCACATCCTCATTGTTCCATCCTTCTTCTTAACCAGAACCACAAAAGAAGCGAAAGGGATGGAACTCGGTCGTATGTGTCCCATGTCAAGCAATTCCTTGATTGCTTTTTCTATCTCATCCTTAAAACTTTTAGGATGACGGTAGGGGGTGGTAATGATGGGATTGGTCCCCTCCAATCAATCGTGTGCTCAAACCCTCTATCTGGTGGCCTCCTTGGGGGAATCTCTCCAAATACTTTGTCATGCTTGCCCAAAAGTGTCTGTTATGTCAATATCATATGGCTGATTGTGATGAGCCTAGCCTAAGCTGACTCAAAAACTCTTCTTTGTTCCCTTGAAATTTTGTCAAACGATTCATATGCAAACTTTCAGCTTGCTGGTCTGAGTTATCAGTCTGATATAAATGCTTGTAGTTGATGACAATTGCATAGAAATGCTTACAAATGATTTCTATAATGTCTAAGCTATAATCTCAATGCATAAATGACTAATTTTCATCCTTTACCATGCTCATACATGATTTCTATATGCAAACTTTCAGCTTGCTGGTCTGAGTTATCAGTCTGATATAAATGCTTGTAGTTGATGACAATTGCATAGAAATGCTTACAAATGATTTCTATAATGTCTAAGCTATAATCTCAATGCATAAATGACTAGTTTTCATCCTTTACCATGCTCATACATGATTTCTATATGCAAAATTTCCACCTACAGCCAATTGACTTTTTGACAAACAATTGGCATGCATACTAAAATCTGAGTATGAATAATATGGAAATGCTCATTGACAACTTATTAACAACCAACAACTTGTATCTCCAATTTACAATATAAAGACTCAATACAATGCTCATTAAAGCCAAGACTCTTGGCAATTATATCGACTTCTCCAGATTATAATAATGTTGATAAATACATCCATCTACAGCTGCAAACTAGCATTTGACTATGCACTAATGCAAATATGACTCTAATCTCATACTTGACTGAAACTACAATGCTTGAAGGCTGTCTGTGACAGCGTATAACTTCTATAGCATGACTGACCTTAATAATGCAAGACTGAAACAAATAAGGAACCTCAGAATGTAAGTAGCCACTGTGGAAAGCTCGATTCTCCTTGAAGGTAAAATCTTTGACTCCAATATTTGAGCGCCCAGCTTCCTTGTACCCCAAATAAGCCTCCCTGAATTTATTTGAATTTTTGAAACCCTCATCACTTGAAATCAAGTCACTCAAAGAGCCACCCCTGTTCTTTACATCAGTTTGTAATTTATTTTAAAATGGTCACCAAAGGTCTTCCAATCTTCGCCAAGACTTATCCCCTAGCCTTCACAAATGTTGCGCCTAGACTGGAAGCTTGATTTCAGACCAAGCATAGACTGTTATCAGCAAATCTTTAACCTTCCAGTTGCGTCCATACATGACTGAGATAACTTCCAGATCGCTGCCCTTTTTTATTCAAATCTTCTTCCAATGTGTGAGTGCCCAAATGCATGTCAAATCGATGCCTCAAATGGCATCCAATTCGATGCCAATGGAAGACACAATAAGCCAAATAGTGGATTTATGCAGACTCAAAGATGACTTGTAATAAAATCTGGGTGCTGCTGCAATTCGCCCTCCACTTTGCCAAACTTGATGAAGACTTACACACCAAAATGTCTCCACAATTATTCCCAATCGAACTAAGCAAAAAATTGGCCCTTGGCCACTAATTTTTCCAAATGAAAGAACTGGAGTATTATTTCCAAACTTGCAACCCTTCAAGAGATTTTTCACTCCCTCAGTTATGCTATCAATAGGAAGTTTTCGTTTCCTATGATCAAAGAAGCAAACTGCGAAAGCTGTAAGAGACCAGGTGTCTCTCAACCCAACCACTGACTAAGAATGCAAGGGTTTTGTTTGTTTTTTGATTTTTTTGTGGTTTTTTGCAAATAAAGAGAAATTGCAATTTTGCAAGAAAATGTTTGGAAAAATAAAATAAAATACCAGAAGACTATATTTGATAGAAATAAGCCTACAACCTGATGCCTGATGCTTTATTTATCTTCCAGAACAATTACAACTACGAAATACAATCATGCAAGTAAAAAGGAAAACTATTATTTAAAGAACCTGAACAAGTTTGCAGCCGCCTGAAGAAAGCCAGAGAAGGTACGGCCAAACGAAAGAAACAATCTACAGACCCCAAAATCAACGCCAAAGCTCCAAAATCCCTAGGCGTCCAGAATAGAAGAGGCAGAAGATCAAAAATCAAGATGTCTTGCTGGATATGAATGGTACAGCCTTGCTGCTGTGATAGTACGGCTTGCACCAGCAAATAAAGAATCCATACTGCCTTGAAGTTTGTGCCAGATGCCAAATAAAACACTACCAATGCAATATTCTCCTTCTGGAAGAAAGATCGATCCAAAACTCTGATTATAAACTCCAAAATATGCCCAAGTATGACTCTTGTGTGAAGCCACTCTGTTGATAGGCTTCAACTGGTATTGCACAGTCTCAGTCTGTCTGATTCTAAAGAGGGAACGTTCTCCAAAACCCAATGATTTGTAGAAACCCTTGTTTCACAAACCCCAATGCTCTCAGAGAGATAAGACAAAATTTGAATAATCAATCAATAATGAGTTCTATTATGTCTTTGAGAAATAAATACCTCTCTCAAAAATTCGACCCCCTTCAAAAAAGCAATTTAAATGCATTTAATAATATAAAATTCGCCTCTTTTGAACTTAGGCAATTTCATTAATAAATGGCGTCCTTTTTAAATGAGTAATAAATACTCATTTAATATTAATATTACTCCACTATTATAAAGTATTAAATACTTTATAATTCACCATAATTAATATTTTAATATTTCACTTAAAGTGACTATATAATATAAAGTCATAATAATAATTATTTAATTATTATTAAATGCTCCCTTATTCACCGTTTTCTCATCAAACTGTCAAATTGGGTCGAAATTGAGATGACCAACTGAACCAGGTGCCCTGCCAGAAATAGTAACCCCTGTCTGCCTAACTTACTATAAATAGTAAGTGTTTGAATATCACTTTGTAAGTCTCTGCAAAGGCCCAAACTTGAATCAACTGATGGAGTGATGTTTTGAAACTCTGGATAACTGCCATGGACAACCCTCTAATCAAAACTGTCAGCCTACGAGGGTCAAATTGATAGGCTCACTCCTCAACAAACAACGTCAGCTAAAACGGGGACATTACAAAAGCCCTAGGCTCCACAATAAAAATCAATCAAAATAATATTCATCAACTGGATATCGAGAATGAGCTCTTGCCTCTCTTTTTATTCTTTCCTTAGGAGAGCTCAAACACCTTCCTGGCTAATGTGGGATTAAAGATTTATTCCCACATTAAATTATTCACTTAACGCACTTTATTATATTAAAGTGACTTTATTATTATAAAGTTACTTTATAACTTTATAATAATATTAAAATATTAAATAAATCACTTAAGTCACTTAAACTTTAATATCTCTTTATGTACTTGTCTGATTGCTAAGCTGTCTGAGCCAGGAGTCGACTCTCCCTGTTCTCCATGTGATCGGATGCCCGTCTAAAAATAGAAACCCTGAATAGTGACTTACTATAAATAGTAAGTATGTGAAACTGAGTCTAGAAACAGCTGCAAAGGCCCAATCAAGGTCGACACTGCCAATATGCTCTGCTCAGGTGTCTTTCTATTAATAGGAACCCTGACTCTCCCAAAATAGTAACTTACTATAAATAGTAAGTGTGCCAATCTGAGTCGATAACCTGTGCAAAGGCCAAAACCTAAATCTAGCTGAAGAGTAATGTCTCTAATCACCGAGTAATTGCCACATGGGACCCTCTATCCAGACATATTAGCCTACAAGGGTCAGGAATAGGCTAAATCCACCAAACTCTAATGCTCGCAAAATGGGGACATTACACTGATCTCTATTAGGTGTATCCTTAGTTGTGATAAGGCATTCAGTTGCCCATGCTACATCCCCATGCCTAAAGATACTCTCCCTCCTCTTTGCTGACACAATCTTCGGAACCCCATTCGCCATGCCCCGGAGCACAACCTTCTTGCCATTCGCTGCCCTAAACTTCAATTCCATCGTTTGAAAGTTTTGTGAGTATTTACCCAACGAATGCAACCACTGAATACCAAGTATAACATTTGCATCACCCAAGTCAACTACATAAAAATCATCTGTGACTGTATAGTTTCCCAAGATGACACTCAACTAAGGAACTCGATGTGTGCAAGATATGTTGAACCCATCTACAACCTTGCTAGGCCATACCTTTCAATCTTTTCTAGGCCACACAACTCTTCCTTGCTAGGCTGTACAACATACTTAGGGGTGGCATTTGAAACCTAGGCTGAAATGCCTAGCCTTTGTGCATCTTATCACCTTCACTAGGAGCAACTAGTCCTTGGGAAACATTTTGAGGCATTTTAAGAGTGGAGAAATCATTATCTAATGCTTGGCGTCCATGTGTGAGGGTTGCCAGTTGCTGTTATGAAGTTTCAGATTTGCAATTTAATATGCTAAGGCTATTCCAAGTATGACAATGTTGTAAAAGCTTTCATATATATATCTGATTTGAAAAGTTAATTGCTTTTGCTTCCATTTCCCTTCTTGCATTTGTATATATATATGTCATTTGCATTTCTTGGCACTATTCTGCAAAAAACCCAACAAAAAGCAAAAACACACAAAAACCAAAAAAAAATCAGTCAAGGCAGTTGTAGTAGCAAGTATTTTAGAATGGGGTGGGATACTTCACAACCATTTCCCAATTTCCACCTGTCATGTCCCCATCCTAGTCAGCGCAGCTGGTGAAGAGGTTAGCCTATTATTCGATCCTCGTAGGCTGACAGGAGTGTGCAGAGGATCATTTGGGGCAGTTACTCAGTGTTTGGTAGCTCCAGTTTTGCAGTTGTGTCAGGTTTGGCCTTCGCAGAATCTTCCAGAGTGCATTTTCAGGAACTTTCTATTTTTAGAAAGTTAGGTCAGGCGGAAGCTGCTATTTTGGGCAGGGCACCTGGTTCAACCTTTCAGCTCAGAGTCGACCCGGTTCAGCAGTTTGATGATCAGACGGAGAAATAAGGAGTAATTAATGATTTATTAAATATTTAATAATTTGACTTTATATTAAAGTCACTTTATTGAAATATTTAAATATTTAATTAAATTGGCCAATTATAAAGTATTTATTATACTTTATAATAAAGTATTAATTTTTGACTTAGTGAATATTTATTATTCATTAACTTGAGGCGCCATTTAATTATTTAATATTTCTCCTAAGTATCAAAGGTGAAATAAATCATTTTTATTTAAATGATTAATTAAAAGGAGTTGGGTCGAATTTTATCAAAGGAGTATATATTTTCTTTCAAGGCAAAATCGAACTATTCTGATATTATTATTCGACTTTTGTCTTTTGCTCTGAGCATTGGAGTTTGCAAACCCTAGGGTTTCTGGCAGACGACGTTTCTGGAGAACGAAAACTCTTCAGAGATTAGGCAGACTGAGGCTGTGCAATACCAGCTGAAGCTTGCACTTGGTGATTTCACACAGAGATCACAGATTGGATTCATCGACAGATTCATCAGAGTTTAGCAGGGTATTATCTAGCAGTAGAGGCGACTTAATCAGAGACCATTCATCAGAGTTTATGCACACTTTCCAAGGGCCGTACTAAAGTCATCATTGCTGCAGCAGGCCGTACAGATTTGTACCAGTCAGGCCGTACTTTTCTTTCCTCTGGAGAAACGCCTTTAATCTTCAGTTTCAGGAGATTGGATCTTGGGCGCATTGATTACTGGAGATCTTGCATTGGTACGAGAGCCTGGAGATTGATCTACTTTCAGCCGTACCTTTATTCTTAATCTTCTTCTGGCGCCATTAAAGAAATCAGGTTTTTATTTAATAAGCTCGTATTTCCTTCATGTATTGTATTTGGCCTTTGTAAACCCTCTGGAAGTGAAATATATTGAAGCGCCTACCTTATTTGATCAAGATCTAAGCTTATTTTGTGATCTAGAATTTATTTTGAATTTTCTAAGCATTTATTAGCAAAATCGCAGTTTTTAGTTTTTTGTCTGAAAACCCTCAAAACACAAAAAAAATACAAAAACACAAAACCTATCAAAAACTCAGCATTTCAGTTGAACATCGGGGTTGAGAACCACCAGGGTTCTGACACCACCTTAAGCCCAACTAGATAAGTTTCCTTGATTTGAGAATATTGATCCATATTAGAGAGCCCCGAGGATACTCAAAATTAGAGAGATTCCTGACCAACTGATGTTGTTTAAGTACTCAGTTTTCATTATTTCACACCAATCCTTATCATTCAAAAGGAGATCCCAACCGACCTTAGTCATTAGGGCTTTGTTGGTAAGCTAAATCTTTCTAATTCCCAGACCCCCACAAGCCTTAGAAAGGCAAACCGTATCCTAGCTTATGAGAGCCATTTTTTATTTTCTTCCGTACTAGACTATAAGAAGTTTCTTTGAATTTTCTCAAATTTATCAGCAATATACTTTGGGATCTTAAATAAGGAGAGGAAGTAGATAGGAATACCTTGCAAAGAAGCAACGAGGAATTGAAGTTTGCCAACATGACTCAAAAGCTTACCCTTCCAACTAGCCAGTTTTTTCCGAATCCTTTCCAACTTCATGTTCCAAAAGGAGGGAATGACTTCTTTAATAGTAAGAGGGAGCCCAAAATAAACAATAGGAAGAGTAGCACTAGCATAACCCAGAATAGTTGTAACTTTTCTTTGTAGCTCGAAGCTTGTATTAAAAAAGTAAATCTTACTTCTTTCATAGTTGATGCATTCACTAGAAATAGTAGCATAATTGTTTAAACACAACTTCCACTTCCTAGCTTCAACTATAGAGGCTTTTCCAAATAGAATAGTGTCATCCACAAATTGTTTAATAGCTAAAGGGTTAAGGGAGGTGGTAGGTTTGATTCCCTTAAGAACTCCATTATCAAGCAGTTTTAGAATATTCCTTTCAATGGCTTCAACAACCATTATAAAGAGATATGGGGATAGAGGGTCTCCCTATCTAATCCCCCTTTCAATTGAAGAATCCTCTAGGTACACCTTTGACAATTACTAAATATTTTAATTGTTGTCACACATTCCTTTATAAGGTTGATGATCTTTTCAGTGAAGACAATTTTTTTTAGCACATGGAATAAGAAATTCCAAAACAATTTATTATAAGCTTTAGAGATATCTAGTTTAAAAACCATACCAAAGGTGTTACTCCTATTCATATAATGCATTATTTCATGGGTGGAAACAACATCAAGGATTTGGTGACCAAACACGAAACCTTTTTGGCAATCACTAACCATTTTTCCCAGGAGTGGTTTTACCCTATTCACAAGAATTCTGGAGATCTTATAAATAGTCTTATAGAGGTTGATAGGCTTGAAGTCAACCATTTGTGAAGGGTCAAGCTTTTTAGAGACAAGAAAAATGAAAGTATTATTTAGCTATTTCAGCAGTTTCCTAAATCTAAAGAAGGTTTTAGTTGCCAAGAAAACATCCTCCCCAACAATATCCCAAAACTCTTGGAAAAATGCTGAGAGGAACCCATCAGGGCTAGGTGCCTTAAAATAACAATCCTAACTTCATAGAAATGGGCCTTAAAAGAAGAGCATTTTCTTCCTTGTATAAAGTTGCAGGGATGTTGTCCAACAGTTGATCTTCTAACTCAATAGAATGGTTAGTATCTAATTCTATCACAGTAGATTGAAAGGACTCAAAAGCTATCTTCTCAAGGGTTTTAAAAGGAGGATTGTGGAAACTCATTTGTTGATTCCTTGTTATTCTTTTTGGTGAAATCCTCTTTCAGATTTTGAGTTGTTGTTCAACTATCCAGCCTAGGATGAAAACCCCAAGGAAATATTGGTTTTTGTGGATGAAAACCCACTTGGCCAATCTTTGGTGGATTCATCCAAAATTCACTAGTGTGCAAATTGATATAGGTTTTGTTGGGATTTTGGTTGATAGTTTTCGGCTTCCATATTCCAGGTACAAATTGATTTAGATTTGAAGGAAAACAATAAATTTGTTATTGTGATGTGTGTGAATGGTGAAAAAGCAGAAATTATAAGTGGGTGTGTGCTATGAAATATCAATCAAAATCATTGTGTTGTGTGTGTAAAGTGAGAAAGGATAGAAATATATAGTGTAGCATGTGTAATGGAGAGCTGAATAAAAAATCATAGACATTTATTTATACTGGGCCTTACCCAAGTATACAATTTCCCATACATTTGTGAAGCTGTCATTCACTTTGAAAGTCCTTGGTAAGGCCGTAATTACCACAAAAGATGAGGTGATGCATTTTAAAGGGCTTTTAAGCCTTATGAAAAGTCAACACAACCTTAGGAAGGCTCCTTAATACTTTTCGCTTGCTTCCAAAAGGAATCCCAACATTAATACTTGCTGCTGTATTCTTCATTTGGGTGTCGCACTATGTCTAAGGCAACCTTATGGCTCATAAGGAGTTGAAAAAATATTTCTGATTGGAGTTTGACTTCCCAAAGGTCTAGGTCAGCAATTTACTAATTAAATATTAAGTTTTCATTGATGATCTTCTGTACATATGCAATAAATTTTGTATAAATGAAGTCGCTATGTTGATTATTTATAAAACTTCTTCAAAGCATATTGATACAAAATCCAAACAACCAAAGTGCAAACTATTTGATGAAATGCCTACATAGCAGAAATTGTATAAATTGCAAGTTTTGATCAATAATTCCTAGATAGGGTTATTACGTCTAGTCCAACAACAGAGAATATCATTTAGAAATATTTGAAATAGCAATTTAGGTGGCACAACTAGCAATAGGTATTGCCTGCAGGCAAGGGATGACCTGCATAGAAGAAATGGTATGGTGTATCTAGCTTCTAGAATACCTTCAAAACTATATGCTCACACACACACCCTAGCAAACTAGAATGATTAGTCAAAAGACATTTTTAGTAGATCGGCTAGAGCTAGAACAACGACACATTTCTCACCAAGAACCACCACAAAACAATTGCGGAGCTCCTAATCGAACAAAAACCCTTTGGGGAAGTAGACAAATGTATGGGACAGGTCCCACCAAATATATATATATATAGGATTATATACAATGTAAGAAAGTAAGAGAGTAGTAAGAAAGAATAGAGATAGAATAGAACAAAAGGAATATCAATATAAGAGACACTGATTAATGAAAAGGGATTAATCCCTCAATGTATGCATGTGATGAATGAATACTAATAGACATATATTTGGAGTATCTCATATATGTGTTATGGTGGAATATAATTAGTTTACTGTTCATTAGCTAATCTATTTATAGTGTGCATTAACCTTTGATCTTTCTATCACTACTGAGTCTAGGGTATAAACACAACATATAGAGATTACTTGGGGCTTAGTACTCTGATATGTGTTCCCCCATTTTCTTGCTAATATTGGTTCCATTATTGGGACCTTGGTTAAGTAGTATAGAGCAAAGCAAGAGGAAATTTGTAAAACTTTGGCATAGGAAGGAAGATTCAAGAAAAGAGAATTTTTTATGTTAGTGAGTGACACTATCCCCTTGGTGTCAACCTCGTGAGAGGGGGTTAGGCATCAAGGGGATGGAGAATGGAAAGGGGGGGATCTCCGAAAGGAATCCCTAAAATGATGTGACTAATAGAAAGAAGTTATAAAATAACTACCATTGGAAAAGGAGATAATAAGAAATCAAGAGAGATTAAGGAAAAAATTGAGTTGACAAATAAAGTTAGCATGGCAAGCCCAAATAACAAAGAAAGAAGATAGAGGAAAAATATTGAGAAGGAAGAGAGACCACAAAAGGTTGGAGAATGTAGAGAAGAAAAGGATTGAGCACGCCAATGTGGGTGTTGCTGAAAAGAAAAAGGGAAAATTAGTCCTACAAGAAGAAGAGAAGGCTCTGGAACCACTGATCTCTCCCTTTGATAAAGCAAAAGAAATCTTGTCAAATTTGGAAAGAAGTATAGATGAATATGGGGAATCTAAGAAGCAGTTGGTAGACGGCTTGAGGAATAAAAAGGCCCCAACACTACCACACTTGACTAGGACACGGTCAACAAGACCAAATTTATCCAATATTGCAACCAACTTAGATGAAAAATTTATGGAATTCATAAAAACCCCGAAGAAGCATTATTAGTTGAGGGAGAATATTTGAAAAAATTAGTTAATAAAAACATGAGAAAATTAAGGAGAGAAGAAATAGAACAAGAAAAAAAGCCATGCTTAATTTGGGGAAGTAATTGTTAACAAAAAATAGAATGTCACTCACAAATGAAAATATATCACCAAAGATGAAACGATGTTATGAAGAGTCACAACCCTCAAACCAAGACCCATCCCCTATGCCCTATAAAGCAAAAATAATATCAATTGAAGAGATACTGCATAAGGAAGAAAAGCATCCACAAGAGCAAGGTATAACAGGTTGGGAAGATGTAATGTCCCCTTCTCGAACATGACTTCTTCTGATTGACCGTTGGCCTATTCTGGAGACCCGTAGGCTTCTCGGCGGTGAAATTAGGGTTTCTTGGTTGGTGGTTCCTTGTGCTTACGGATTGGTGATTGAACTGCAGATTCCTTCTGGGTTTTTCGTGAGCTTTTCGGTGATGTGTTCTTCTTGGCATTCTGAGCACTTTCACGAATTTACTATTTTTAGTAAATTCTATTTCTGGCAGTGGTCCTGTTGGTTTCGGCTCAATTGACCTTCTACTTCAGTATGTTCAGTTGGATTGCTCAACTTTGGCTTTGGGGCACGTTTGGAGAGATAAGTTGAATTATTTTTAATAAAGTCATGTTTTAATGTTATATTTTGTTGTTGACCCCCCCCCCTTAGCCTAGTGATTGAACTTAAGTTGTTTTTTAAAAGTGGTCTTTGAAGGGTGGCGCCTCAAGAGGATATTTTATATTTTTCTAAAGCTCAAAAATCAATGTTTGAAAAAGGACGCCCATCTTGAGGAGATTATTTTAAATTAAAAGTCAAAATTGCTCTAAGACAAAGGGGACGCCATCTTTGGAGGGAAAGGGAGTTACTTCAAAATTTGAAAAGCAGGGTTTCTAGAAGCTTCTGGAAAGTCATCACAAGTTTATAAAAGGAGGTCTTGGTCTTCATTTTGATCATCCAACATCTTGAGTAAAGTTATGCTGCCGAAATGGTGAGAGGATTGCTTCGAGGAATGAATGCCTCCTAGCTTGGCTCAACTTCGTGCTTGTGAGACAGCACCTAGTGGAGAGGTTTGCTTGTGTTTTGAGTGAATTTTGTAGTGAAGATAGCTGTGTTGTGAGTTAATGCATTTGTAATTCAGTTAGTTGCATTTTCATGTTATTTTCTGGAGTTGCTGAGAATATTGCTGATTGTAGTTTTCATTCATATTTCAAAAATACAAAAAGATTTCATTTTGGGTATTTCATATTTCTTCTTGTCTAGGGTGGGCGCCCCTTTGCTCCAAATTACAGATTTTATTTTGAAGAACTTGAATTTTAAGAAGGAAATCGCCCCTCTCATAAAGCCGTACCTTTTTGGATGCCTTGGGATTTGTGCCAAAAATAAATAACAGTATTTAGGGTCTGTTTTGTGTCTTCAGCTTAGGCGCCTTCATCATAGGAGTTATTTGCATCAGTTTTCATGCATATTGGGTGAGTGGTGAGTGTTTTGTGAGCATTTCATTGAACTATTGTATTGCTGATAACAGTTTTCAGTCTTGGTTCTGTCATAACAGCTTGTATTGAAGCCCTTCATTTGAGCTAGGTTTTGAGAGGAAAGGCATTGAGAGCATTAAGGATAACTTTGTACATTGTTGCAGCTGTGAGAAGACTCTTATCTTGTGCTTAACTGCTGAAATTCTATTATTGTAAGCTGAACAGTAGTACTGTCAGCATATTTCTTATTTCTGTTCATCTTATGTTTGTAATAGCCCACTGAATAAGTGGAAGAGGCTGGCTTGCCGCCTATTTACTTGCTTGTATTGTAATTTCATAAGTCTCCGCCATATGGTCGCCTCTTATCCATCATGGATTGAGTAGCACATACTTGGTGTTGAGTTAATTTCCAGTATTGCAATAGATAGGGATCCTCTGACCATATGCCCGTCGTTCGCCGACGCATTCTTGGTTAGAGTTCTTGTTTCAGCATTTCCTTTAAGATCCTCTGACCAATGCTCACACCTTGCCCACATCGGGATCCTGGTGTACATTCTGGTTAGAGTTGCTTTCAGCATCGTTTTGGTTTATGAGCTAACCTAACGGGTGCTTGTCATTGTAACTTGCAACTGTGAAAATCGAAAAAATTTGGCTTGGTATATTTCAAAAGAAGTTTTAGGGAAAGAGTATTTTGAGACAAAGTTAGAAAGAGATAAGGGCAGGGAAAATAATCCTGTAACAATCAAGGGTATTAAAAAGGAAAAGAAAGAATCTCAACCCGTTATCAAATTTTAACAGGAAAAGCCCAAATATAACATGGAGTCATCCATCAAACTTCCAGTGTTTAGAAAAGACACCACTGAGGCTGCAAAACACATATTTCTCCTTGAGTCGTTATGCTAGAGAAAGGACATTGATGAAGATAAAATCAAGTTATTAGATTTTGTAGTATCATTGAGAAAGGATACATTAGATTAGTATAAGAAAACCTACCCTAAGCATGACAAAGACTGGGAAGTAGTGAAGAAAGGATTTTAAGCAAACTTTGATACCCCGAAATACCTTATAAAGCATGAGTAAAATGAGGGAATTTGTATAGAGGAAGGGAGAAACTGTTAGGGAGTATGACGGGAGATTCAAGGCAGCCTCTCGAAAACTTGAAGAACCCCTAACAGAAAAACAAAAAATTGAATGGTTTGTCTCTAGTAATTACAAAGAAATAAGGAGAACTTTAGATGGTCGATTCTTTGATTCCCATCTAGATGTGGTAACCTTGGCCTACCACATTGAGGCACAACCTTGGAGGAAGGAAAACAAGGAAAAAGGCAACGGGATGATGGAGAAACTTAAACTAGCAGTAGAGCAACTCACTCTACGCCAAGATATAATGGCTAAAGAAGAGGCCATTAAAGGTAAACAAAACATATGGTGTTCTTATCGCTCAAGGGAAGGCCAGTTATAAAACGGTTGCCCTAAGGCACAACGTGATAAAAGAGCAGCTAAAATAAAAGTAGAGCTGCAAACAACACCACAAAACATCCAGTCGGTGTTGTGTGGACTTTGCGGGGAATGGGATGACCACAAGATAGATAACTATCCCACAAAAGCCTTCCACTTAAGGAATGCAGAAGCTCATCTAGACCTCTGACGTCCACTTAGTCAAGATTACAATAAAAGGATAGACAACAACATGGCATATGTCAAAGGTCTTGCGGAGCAACCTCTATATACACAAGACTTTGGGTACAAGTAGCCACAATAGAAGTATATTTAGTGTTGACGGTTGTTGAAAACTTCTATCCATCGGCAACTCCCAAGAGCAACTGCTTACATCCAAGAATTAATTATGCCGACAACCAAAGAAGTAAATTAAACTATATTTGCTAACTACAAAGTGACCATTTAAATATAAAATGACCTTTCGGGCCTAATAGTAAAATAAAAATTAAGTGGGGTCACTTAATGAGAAATAAAAATAAAAAAAGTTTCACGAAAGTTCAGATGGATGTAAAAAGGGAAAGTAAAAAGGAAATTGGATATTTTTTTGGTCATTTTCAATTCTCATTGTGAAGATTGAACATTTTTGTTCATCTCAATCCCTAGAACGAAAACCATAAGGGTTATTGGCTTCATAGAAGATATTTCTTTCTAGAAAATCAAAGTGGATTTAAAGAGATTTCACATTTGGGCTGAATGTTTGTAGAGCAAGAGGTTGGATTAAATTGATTTATCTATACACAATTACAGAGACTTACAGGAAAGAAATTTATAGCTGTTTGTAAGAAAATATAAATTTCTAAGGAATTGATAATTTCTTGTGTGGTCACCTCTATCAAATTTATAAACTTTCCAAGCAGGTCACTGCCTGAAGGAGGACGTTATTGAAAGTTATTTATGAAATATAGCATTGGAAATAACCAGTCACAGCTTAAATAAAGGAGGTGTTGAGTTCTTGAGAGGTGTTGGAGGATAATGAGGACGTGGACATTAATGTAGAGATAAGTAACATGAGTTGTGGGTAATTTTTGAAGAGAACAGACCAGCCACAGCCTTTGCTGTAGATATTAGAGGGTCGGGCCATGGTAAAGAGGGTATAACGAGTGGCATGGAGTATTAAAAAGAACATTTCAGGGTTGGAACAGCTAAATACTATAAAGAGCTCTCACTATTACCAGTCGCAGGCTATAGAAGACAGCTAAGCAAGTTTTGGGACACTTTTGTATGCATCTACAGACCTGCAACACTACCAGCCAGCTTTCATTCAAGGAAAATCACTCCTATTTTCAAATGTGCATATACAGATTGCTGCTGTTTGTTTAGCATGCTGTGCAGTTTTTCTTTATATGAATTGTAAGCTAAGAAATCATTCCTTTAGGTGCATTAATAAAGCATATCAGAAATTTACTGAATTAAATATACTGGGAGTTCATTATAGTTCAATATTTCGATTCTAAAAATTATGATTGTTCGGGGTATTTTATCTGTCACATTGTGCTGTTAAAAAAATTATTCCTACATATTAAAGCTGCATATCCTATTGGAAAATTCATCAAACACTTATAATTAAAAAAAAGGAAAATTTAAGTAAGGAACATTATAAGATGTTCCAATTTTTCATGAATTATTGATCAATCATACTTGTGTTAAATATCCTTTTTTGAACAGAATTCACAGTCAATCACGACCCTAAGTTTGAAACTGTAAGATACCCTTGGTAAAATTTGTGGTTTTAGCATGTGCTCTTCTATAGGCAACATACTTATTTTTTTATCACTCTTTAATTACCATTGGACACTGCTATAAATTTGTCACTCTATTACTTTTCAATATGACATGGTTTAGCAATAAATTCCTAACACTAAGTGCTTTGTTTCTGTTTTTTTTACAGAGTAAAGAAAAAAATAAAGAAGAATTACATTAGGAAGAGGAGAGATGCAAATACCAATAAAGGATTGACACCTTTTGTGCATTGTACCTGCATAAGTACATGTAAAAAACACAGAAAAGTAAATTAGAAATGCATGTCTATTCCCTATGTTAGAGGTTTACACTTTCCTAATCCTCAATGAAAAAAGACAATTAAACTAAAAAAGTGTTACATTCTAAGACCATTATACTTATCATTAGGAATATTATTTACTTGTCATGAAGACAACTTAGCAAAGTTGTTAGATGAAACATTAGGACATCATGAAGTCATTTCCAAAATCCAGTAGATTATTAGCAGACAAATGTCAGTGTGTGACAAGGAGATTATGGTAACTTGGTAGAATGTGCCAAAATTGATTTTTAATTTTTGAATTGGATAATTTTTTTTTATCAATTTGTAATCCTAAGAACAAATGTTTTACTTGACTTTAGTTGCATCACTAGAAAAGAGTATATTAATTAAGAAGTTAGGTGAACTGTGAAACACAAGAATTGATATGACAAATTTATTGAAATCTGTCACATATATGTTCAAACATTCTAGCCTTTTGTGCAAAGAGTATTGAACAATGTTAGCTCTTATACATATATTGAAAGAAGTGTGGTTTCTAGAGAACAAAAGTGATACACAAGTGTTTTGTGTAACATAGGAGAAGAGTAGGAACATAATTAAAATGATTTGTAATTGGCATAAACATTCCATAGTCAATCCCCCAACAAGAATCTTATCTTATTAGAACTAGCTTAGTTGATTATGCTTGTTCTTTTCTCAAGTGTTGATATTATTCTTAGATTCCAATAAGGAACAAAAAATCATTGAGTTAAGAAAATCGCAGCAACCCTTCAATATGAAATTTGGGAAAACATAAGCATCTACAGAGACAATCCTTTAACCATATACCACAACCGATATAAACTATATTTGGAAACAAAACATATTCAACATCACATCCACGATGTATTGATGATATGCAATAAATTATAGAACCCAGAAATATGACAACAATAGTTGATATAGCTAATAACCAGACTGTATTGTCATCAAAAATCATTTACAATAGGTTTGAACATATAATAATTCCAGTTATAGATGGGAAATGCTCCAAATACTTCCAAAAAGGTGTTGTGATTACTAGGAGATGAGGTACAACAACTAGTAGTCACAAATTATTTCTTAGCAATACTATTATATGTACAACTACTACAATTATATGAATGTCCTAAAAACTCTTGAAACTTGCCTCTAGTACAATGCATTTGATCTTGGAATGGTATGGCTAAACTGTAAGGTGTACAACAAGGTTCTAACATGTACAAAAACCTCCTGCAATGCCTCCTTTTGCACACATAGATGGCTAGAAATGTGTAGTAATTTCACAATGAATAACACAAATATTTACCTGCAAATCTGGAAATTGAGAAGTACTGTAGCGATGCAGAAAGCATTGTAGTGGCGGTATGAAATCACTAAAGAAGTTTTGAATCATTGTAGCAACGTATTGGTGTAAACTTAAAATCTCCAAAAAACCTTTCAACTCTATGGTAATCCTTTGGAGAAATTACTCCAAATTACTCCAAATGAATAAGAGGATCTTCTATGCCCAACCTCTCCTTTTATAACCCTCTTTATAATTTAAAAACATTTCCCACTTTATTCTAGAAGTGACTAGAAAATACCTTCTTAATATTGCACACTTTATAATAATAATAAAATGAGCTGCTTTTTTATAAATATTACATAGAGATACTAGGACAACTTAAGTTCTATTATTATATTATTTCCCTCTACTTACCCCTTTTGTCCTATGGGCAATAAAATAATAGGCTAGGGAAATCCAAAATAATTATGCTGAGAAAGGAAACATGATAGTTTTCCCTTCCCAGAATTGCTTGCCCTGTAAACAATTGCAAAGTTGGATTCTCCAAAATTTATGCTCCTACCCAAGTAGCATCCTTTGTAGGGAGATTCTTACAATGGACCAAATACTCCGTTATGCTCCCATTTCTTAAATTTTGTTCCTTGGTGTCAATGATGTCCTCAGGAACCTAGATCAATTTTCCCTCATTGCCCAAGGGAGGTAGCTCTTATGTAGGAGTAATGTGCTATCCAAGTGACCTCTTGAGGTATGATACATGAAACAAATAATGAATTCTACTATTCTCTAGCAGCTCAAGCTTGTACACAACCTCTCCAATCCTTTGTTTAACTTTGTATGGAACATTGTAGAAACCCCTGGTTTCCCCTTTTCTCGAACTCTGACTTGTTTGTTTGACTTTTCTGATGCTTTATAGTTTTGACTGTTTCTAGGGTTTTGAGCATTAAATACAATATAGCGATTTTTGCAAGTACTTGTAATAAATACAAATAAACAGATCCACTCTAAATGACCAGAGAATTTAGTGTAAATGAGCATGCCAGACTTTATTTGATTTACTATAAAGATTACAAAATAACCCAGATGCATGCAAGCAAGAATAATGGAATTTATTAAAAACCTGGCAAAACTTATTTGCAATCAATATGCTGCTGTAACTGGTACGGCTGAATGATGGAATTGGTTTCTCCTCCCGTCTGGTGCTTCAAATATGTCCTCCAAGATTAGACGCCTTTGACAAATGATGAGAGATGATCTTGAACAAGGCGTTTTCTCCAGAGACTCAAGGACGCCTCCCTTCAAGCTGGTACGGCCTGTAAGCTGACTGGTACGGCCAGGAAATACAGCAGCAAATAAATTAATTAAGTACGGTTTCCTCTGTAGCTTTCCAGTCTTCTGAATACTAGGCGCCTGCACTGACTAACCCCTCTGGAAGTCTTCTATGAAGAAATGTGTTTTATATGCAAAGATTCAACTTAGTAACAGTACGGCCCTGCTGTACAAAGTACGGCCAGATCAGAGCAGCATTCAATGTTTGATAGGCTTCCTTCAATTAATGTCTGGACCTCTGTATGAGGTGCGCCCCAGCCTGCAAGTGATCTTCTGGACAAATGACTCTCTGAAAACCTAAGTATTGCTTCCCTTGGATAGTACGGCCAGGTACAGGAGTACGGCCTACAGCAATCAGCAATAAATGACTCTGTACGGCCCTTTCTCAGAACTATCCCGATTCTCAAGTATCTGCGCCTTTATGAATAGAAGTTATTCTGAAGGATTAGATATGCTGAAGCTCTGCAAAATGATAATCCCTGATGTCTGTATCGACTGTGATGCTCTGTAATTCCTCCTGCACGAAGAAATTTCTCAACTGGCAATAAATCAGATGTTATTTCACATCCTCTGAACTGCTTCGAAGGAGATGGCTCGTTCTCCGACGATTTCGAGACGAAACCCTAAG